>NJDD01000229.1:96573-109712 GCA_002245505.1 Calephelis nemesis
AACTTACTTTTGCTCGAGGCCTAACATCCTGACCTCAGGTTGGCAACGCACCATTACCATCTTTGGTGTCTCTAGGCGGCGTGAATTTCTTACCATCAGGAAATCCGGCTGCTTGTTTGCCTTCCTCTAACATAAAAAAAAATTAAGAAAATTCAATCGAATCGAATCGAGTGAAACTGGAAAAAAACGACTATTTTAATAGGTACCACTTTGTAATATTATGACAATTATTTTTTCGAAAGAAAGAAAATAATTCCGATATGGTCCCACATAAATTTTATCAAGCTCCCTAGTCGGTATAAAGCGCTAGTCAGATCACGATGAAAATAATATAGGCCCACTTACGAATCATAACCTATGTTTCTAAGAAAAAAAACATTAAAATCGTTTTGTTTTCGGCAGAAAATCAAAAATTTACAGAAACCTCCTCCTTTATAGGGTTGGTTAATTCGGAATAGATTTATTTGTGTTTTAAATTTTAAATAACCGCTATTGGACAAAGGGAGAAAAAGTAAAAAAAAGAGAATAGAAGGGCCGCATTAGGATGAATGATAGAAGGGTAAGGTAGCCGGTAAACTTACTTTTGCTCGAGGCCTAACATCCTGACCTCAGGTTGGCAACGCACCATTACCATCTTTGGTGTCTCTAGGCGGCGTGAATTTCTTACCATCAGGAAATCCGTCAGCTTGTTTGCCTTCCTATAATATATAAAAAAAACCTGCTATTCGTAGGATAGGTAGTTTTCGTTGGGTGTGCTCGCGAACTCCATTGCTTACTCCACTTATTCTGCCTGTCCTATTCTTTAACCGTAATATTAGATGAACTGTTGAATACCATCCATAATTGGTTAAAATGGCATGTTCCAGATAAGTCTGGGTAAGTATAACTATAATATTATTTATTATATCTATTACTAGCTTTTCTCCGCTATTTTTCCTACGGTTACACCGTACCGAAATTCATAGAATAGTTCTGGAATTGTTTAGATTCACAATTTGGTCTACTGGAAAATGTTTTTTTTTAATTATTTTTTAATAATAAGTACTTGTTGGTTTTGGAATGTTTCACATCGGATGCGACAGACTGCGCTACTATTGAAGCATTAATGTCAAGCGATACGAAGTTTGCTGGGTAAGCTAGTATTATCTAAAAAAATGAATTGACTAAAATGGACCTGAAATTTCAGTATTTCATTAAAACGAATTCCAACAAAAAAACTCTTCAACTTTTTAAATGTTGCGTTTCATATCGTATTCATGGTAACCTTTAGAGTATTAAACCAATTTGAATACTCAAAGATGGACAATAACCATCGACTATACATCACGTCGACCTATACTTCGTTTACCTTTGTAATGTCATCATAAATAAATTATATTAAAAAACAAAATTGACAACGTCACAAACATGAAACATCAAACACTACAGTAGTCTAATCAAAGTCTAATTTTTTGAAAATTTTAAATTCGACGTTACGGTACGAACCTACAAAATTCTTCGTTAAGTCCATCAAGTTGCAATAAACTAAACAAAGCTTCTTAATCACACGAGAACCTGTTAAAATGTTCCGGCACAAGACGCCTAAAACTGGCAATGAACCTGCAAGTAATACCAAGATAGATTCAATGTCTGAAGTAGCATTAGCTGCGATAACTTCGTCAAAGAATCAAACCGACGTTGGTGAATTTATGTCATTCTTCCTCAACGCTCTAGAACGAAATGCAGATTGGCTGAATGATATCGTCAAAAAACAAGCTCATTTTCGATGTGCTTTGATGGTAGGCGCAGGCCCTAACCGCTTCCAACTTCAAGATATGATATACCCGACTAATGAAAAAGATATTAAATTCGAAGTGGAGATAAAAGATTCAGAAGACTATGACAAAGTAGCAATCGTTGCTTTGGTCAAACTCTCAAACGCGGATATCGATAAGCTTCTGAGATTTCTTAAATGTCGATTATTCGAAAATGCTCTTTTAAGAGAAGATTTGTTAAAAGGTAAAGAAATGGGTATTCATTTTGCAGTGCTCAGGCCGTTTTCTGAGAAACAGTATCGGGTTACAGATAGGATTGTTATTGGTAATTTTTTGAATGTGACCTCCAAAAAACGAAGAAGGGATGAAAAACCCGTTAAAATACAACCAAAAAAGGCGAAGAGGGTATATTAATACCACCCAGGAGTAAAGTGACCTACCGTAAAAAAATATATTATGCATATATTATACTAATAATGAATAAACTGGTTTAGAATATCGATTATATACAACCTTTTTAAAAATATGAGTATGTCATTATCATATAAATAGAAATAAATATCAAAAAAGCTGGTGTGGTAAATTTATGTCTTTTTATAGTCAAAATATTAATAAAAACCTCTATTTTAACAAAACGCTATGCAAAATATTTGATATTTTACCGTTTTTAATAAAAACTGAATAATGTCTTTATAATTTTAGTTTTCGGCATGAATAATTATTTGAAATACGTACAAAACAAGTTTTAAACTAATTAAGCTCAAAGCACCGTAAACATCTATCGCCTTATTAATAAACGGAGACTAAAATACTCCAAGGTTAAAGTTAACATTATACTATTGTAATACAGACTTACAGTTTTCGGACGGATTTCCTGAGGTTAAGATATTCACGCCGACTATAGACACCAAAGGTGGTAATGGTGCGTTGCCAACCTGAGGCCAGGATGTTAGGCCTCCAGCAAAAGTAAGTTTACTGGCTACCTTACCCTCCAAACCGCAACACGTCAATGGCAAGCATTGGACAGATGGCAGTAGGAATAGGTAGGGCGGTGGTACCAATCCGGGCGAGTCGGTGCGGAACTTTACCACCTAGTAAAATGTAGACTATAATGTCAACTTGTACCTTAGAATAATTTTGTTTTAAAAAAACTGTGGTCTAGTGGTCGAGGTGTTGGACTTGACTTCATGTGATCCCGGGTTCGATTCCCGGGTCGGGCAACAAAAAGAAAATATGGTTTTTCCAACTTTCTAATAAATATAATGTTGCTCGAGATTGGATGTGTGCCCGGTTTGGCTATAGGCTTGCCACCTATCCCACTGTGGAATTTAGTGTCTTCGGCTAATCGTGGGTGAACTGGTTGTGCCTCTGCCTTCCTCTTCGGGGATATGAGTGTATATACTTTTAGTTATTTCTATGTTTATTCATAAGGCGGCTAGTCTGTTACTCTATAACTAAGTAATCTCTGACTTTACGCATAAGATTACAATTCCCTTTTAATTATTTTATTACAAAAATACAAAAATTTGGCACACACATAGAGGGTAACTTGAATTAACACATAGGATAGTATTTATCCCAAAAAAATCCTGTGGGACCATTAACCACGCGGGGAACGCCGCGGGCAACAGCTAGATAAGGAATAAAGTTTTAAAAGGGAAAAAGTGTGTGTAACCAGCTTATCCCTTCACTATGGAGTATAGCAAAGTAATAAAACAAAATTTCAGCGTGAATTTATTTCTTTTTCAACTAATAACAACTCACTGACAAATGTAGGCTTATCAGCTGTAGTCGACCATGTCGGAATGTAGATGATGTATCGATAAACTTCAAGTTGATCATCTCAAGAGTAGCTCACTTCGTGTGCTGACGCAGAGACTGTAAACAAGTTTATATTTTAGATTCTTTCAAGTGCCACTGCTGGAAAAATACGCCCTTCCAGCGTCAGGATATGATGTACCCATCGTCCGCTGGTGAGAATCTAGTTATTTATACATATACAACTAATGCAGTTATTTACAACTATGTAATACAGTGCTGTATGTCTTATCTAGACTGGCACCTTTTTCTGTCATCTGCGTCAGTACTCGTTATTGTCGTGTTCTGCGCTTAACGGTCGGGTAGCCTATGGACATGCAAACATGGTCTTAGATTCCGGCCATAAGATATACTAGTAACTTCTATTGTATACTAGCTGTTCCAGCGAACTTCGTCCCGCCCGAAAGTTTGTTTGTCACTCCTTCGCGTAATAATAGCTAAAACCGATTTTCATGAAATTTAGCACACACATAGTGGGTGACTTGGATTAACACATGGGATAGTTTTTATCCAGAAAAAGCGTTCCAATGGGACCACTAACCACGGGCAACGCCGCGGGTGACAGTTAACACAAAAAAGTTATATAGTAAAAATAGACATAATTAAAGCGCAGCAATACTGCAAATATAGCTGACTTCGATTCCGATATTAATTCGTCACAAAAATTAAGAATTGCCTCCATTTGTCTGGAATTCCATCGTGAGGTTCACGCAACGCTCTTTTAATTAAAAAAAATAGTTTTTTTAAATTAAATATTAAATCAACTTATGAAAAAAAGTAGTCGAAAGTATAACCTTTTTTCGGTTAAAATCAAAATCAGATAACCAGAATACCAATCCTAATCCTACTAAAATTATATATGCGAAAGTTTGTAAGACTGAGTCGATATTTGTTACTCTTTCACGATTAAACTACTAAACTGATTTAGACGAATCCAAAGGAAAGTAGTTGTATAAAACAAATCTACATAAATATTTCTATAAAGTTTCAGGTATGTTATCATAGGCTACAATTTTAAAAATACGCTTGCTTTGAAAGCTAGTGTAACAATAAATGATTACTTTTACAAATTTCAAAAAAAAGATTGGCGTAGGTACGTATAGTATAGAACTGAAATTAATGGTAGCTCGTTAGGTAGTGGGCCATTGTGTCATGTACCGGTAATGGCGGCTATTTGAGGCTGCAAATGCGGCGATCACACTAAATTATACTCATTTCTGCATTGATCGCTTCCGATTACCTATGATGGATGAGCGTGGATGTAATGTGTCGGTCATACTAATTTCACAGGTTCTCATTTTAAATATTTTTCATTTATTAATGGGAAGGTGAAAGATTTTCTGAAAAAATACATGTCTATAGACACCAACAGTTTGCTTAGCCTGACGAATTTGATTTGAATTAATGAAAATTATTTAATTTACTTAAATTGTCGGGTTGCTGACTGAAACTGAAATGAAATGGTTTTGAAACCTAATGAGCAAATGGTTGATAAACTCAACAAATCTTTGATATCTAAACCAGACAATTAAATGATTGTTAAATCTCATAAGCAAATGGTTACTAAACCCGACAAAACCAACGGGTCCGAAACCCGATAAATAAGTGGTTGTTAAACCAGACAAGTGAAGGGTTGCTAAACTAGATAAAGAAATTATTCCTAAACCTGACAATTATATGGTTGTTAAACCCTGTAAGCAAATATTTGCTAAACCGAACAAAAAAATGATTCCTAAACCCGATAGTTAAATTATTGTGGAACCCGATAATAAATTGGTGGTAGAGTAGAATAGCGGAGTCTGTGACTATACCGAAAGATTAGGAACAAACTGGAATATTGTGATGAAGAAACAGGGATTTAAGCTTGCGTTATTACGTTAAATCGTAATTAAAATTTATTATACTTATACAAAGTTATAATAAATATGCAAGATTTGCAAAGTAAATATATGTAGTGATCCATTTGGAACTGTTGGATATGCTTTAACATTATTTCACTTATTTCTACCATCTACATCGTTATATAAATGTAAGCTATGTTTTATAAAAATATGTTTTTTAGTAATAATGTTATTGGGGATTCCAGGCTAAGTTTTAAGACAAAAAACTACAATCCATTTACGTTAAAAAATAGTAACATCAAAATAAAAACCAATAACATCTCAGAGTTTTTCATTTTCTTGTATTTAATTGGTTGGGCGTCACTATTTTAACGCGGAGTATAAAAGTTAATCGCAAAGGCTTTAATAAGCTAAGTTCGCGTTAGCTCTTTTTATCTGTCAGAGTCGAGCTCCAACGAAAATCAATATGGAGGGTATCAGGTCAGCCGTGCGCACTCCAACTCATAGACACGAATCTCTGCAATCACTTGTAATATTCGTGTGTTTCTTCCTGGAGATTTAACTTTTGGCGGGAGAGTTGTGAGAACTTTCCTAAATCATAGAACTTTGCTTGGAATTCTGTTCTCTTTTAATGGAATTAGAAAACAAGCATGGATTTTGTTATGTTAAGAATACATGTCAGGAATAGGCCCAATGTCTATTTACAGTATTACTTACTAATTAAATTATGTGCTTCGGCTATGTTAGAAAAGAAGAAGAAAGGTTTATTTTAGAAATCCGAATATATTTGAAAGAATCTATATAGAGTTGTTATTCTTTTTTTTATGTTATAGGAAGATAAACAAGCAGACGGATTTCCTGATGGTAAGAAATTTACGCCGCCTAGAGACACCAAAGATGGTAATGGTGCGTTGCCAACCTGAGGTCAGGATGTTAGGCCTCGAGCAAAAGTAAGTTTACCGGCTACCTTACCCTCCGAACCGGAACACGTCATGACGTTATGGCGGCAGGAATAGGTAAAGCGGTGGTACCAATCCGGGCGAGTCGCTGCAAAACTCTACCACCTGGTCAGATGTCACGGTGTTAGAGACGGTAAGCCTATGCTCGCCTTTTACGAGCTGCCTGGCAAGAAAGGCTATTGGTCTATTCTGCAAAGGAGCCCGGACCAACACGGAGGATTAGGTACATAATAATTAATCATTTTACTTAAATTTAGATTAGGTCAGCCAAGTTAAATTGTAAAAAGTGTGAAGCCGAAGCGCATAATTAAAATAGTAGTAATTTAGCTTTAGCTTTTTTGGACAAGTTACACAAATTGAATCTAACCTGGAATTCAGACATCTAAATGCTCATCACGTAAATGCCTGTCCTCGTCGGGAATCGAACCTGAGACTCGCTGTTGGTCGGTCTCCTCGACAAAAGAGGCTGTCACAAAAGTAATTAAAAGCTATTTAGCTTTAAAGTAAAAAAAAACAATACTTACCAAGTGTTGGGTTGAGAAACAGTTGGATATATAAATCAATTTGAGTCATGGGTTGGAAACTTAGGGTTTTCCGTATTAAGATTTAAAGGGTAAGGGGGTGCTGACCGGCAACTAATTGGCGTAAGGTTTTTGTGATTTATAGAAGGTTCATGGTTCTGTATATTTCACACCTATCGTTCTTGGTAAGAATACACTAACACTGTTTCAGATAACTATATAAATTACTAGCTGTTGCCCGCGTGCTCCCACAGAAACATTATTTTGGGATAAAAACTATCCAGTGTGTTTATCCAAGTTTCCCTTTATGTATGTACCAAATTTTATGAAAATCGATTCAGCAGTTTTTGCGTGAAGGAGTAACAAACAAACAGACAAACTTTCGCATTTATAATATTAATAGGACAGGATTATAGGATGTTGCACTGGACATTATGATGAATGATTTTTTAAACTATTTAAGTTTTTTATCCGGTTATTAAAAAAAATGCTGAGTTTTCTTTTTTTTATAGATATTTACTTAAATGTTGAGTACGCAAAAATATCCAAACTTTTGACATTATGAGTCAAAGTCAGTACAGAAACATTTTAACTTTGAAATTAATATTTTCTTGCTACTTTGAGCTTTAAGCTCCTGTTGGTAAATAAGTTTTTGAAAGTTGTGAACTTTTTAATTGATAATTCAAAAGTTTCTAATGCCATAATCTTAAGACCGTTTGTGAAAGTCAATATATGGCCAGAAGCAGTAAAAGTTTTTGTTTTCACAAAACAAATACCTATACTCAAGTGGGGTAAAAACTTTTAAGCAATTATTATGATTAATCCTTACTCTTTTCCTAATGTTATAATTGCTAATCCATTTGTTATGCTTTTACGACTAAACCGATGAACTGATTTAGTTGAAATTTTGATTGGAGATAGTTGAAGATAGACTAAGTTACTTATTTGCATTAAAATATGATTAATATTAAGTTATAAAGTATCAAATGGTAATAACAAGTTGTATCAATTATGAAGTACAAATCCATTAGTATGGACTAATATTGTAAACGCGAAAGTTTGCTTGTTTGTTTGTGCTTTTTTCACGTCGCATGAGAGCATCTTTGTGTGTATGTAATTTGTGTATTGGAATATAAATGGTTGGAAATTGAAATCAATCCACTCTCCACTGGAGGAATAGATCATCTGGGTCCCTACCAGTCAGCTTCTAATAGGTAAGTACAGGTTATAAATTTTATTAGCAACAAGATCTATGGTGTTAGAGTGCCGCGCATCAACTTGCCTAGGTAGAGATCTACTCCCTTGCCTATTCCTGCCATCATAATGACTGTTGTTGAATGACAAACCGAAGTTTGGAGTTTCGAATTTCGAAAGTAAGCTAATGTTTCGAAATTCGAAAATTAGCTAATGTTTTAATTGAAATTGTCCCACATTAATTTTACTACTAGCTATTTTTAAGTTACACTTAATAATGCATACATTTTTAATATATCTTCAATTCTTGAAATTTTAAATTCTTTTAGATATTGGCCGAATATCGCGTAAAAAACATACAACACAAAAAACAAAAACAAAGTCGAATTGAGAACCTTCTCCATTTTTCGATCCGGTTAAACAGTAGTAGTAGTAGTAGTAGTACCTAGTAGTAATAGTACGAAGCTAAAACCAAATTCAAGTAAATGAAAAGCAAGATTTTTAAATGATTAGTAAATTTGTTACAATAGCAAAAATAAAAGAAAAGAATAACACTCCATTAAGTTACACTCCGGCTCGACATTCTGAGCACGGGACTGATTTAATTTGCCCCGGTGTCCAGTCCCCCCGGAATGTTTCGGGGAATCTGCTGCAGTTTTGGCTTGATGCTAAACGGTTTAAGAAATAGAAATATTTACACAAGTCTGATTTGAAATAATTATTTGAATGTTTTACTTGATTTTGTGCTTTAAATTTAGAGGCTTTTAAAATAAAACAAGAGCCCATAACGTGTTTGTTTTTTTATTGTATTGGAAGGCAAACAAGCACACGGATTTTCTAATGGTATGAAATTCAAGCCGCATAGAGACAACTTGTCTCTATGCGTGCGAATAGTGCGTTGCCAACCTGAGGCCGGGATGTTAGGCCTCGAGCAAAATATATATAATACCAAAGATATCTTCACGCCCACATCTCCGAAGACAACAGCCAGGGAACTCACGACTAGCTGAAGACCCTAAGTCCGACAATTAGATAGGTGGCAAGCCTTTAGCCAACCGGGCACATATCCAGCAATATTTTTTTTAATCAGAAAATTGGAAAAATCAAATTTTCATTTTGTTCACCCGGAAATCGCACCGGGACCTCATGTAGGCAAGTCCAACATCTTACCCGCTAGACCAGAGAGGAGGTACAAATAATTACACCGGCTACAAGATAGCGAACAAGGACACGACTTTCCTAATGGTAGGAGTGGACCGAGGCCTATACTTGTTGTAGATACCCATCTACAACATGTATAGGCCTTGGTCGACTGCTTTGTGCACGGTTTGTTAGGCCAATGTTGCAAGTCTACTGGCTAGTCTAACATCCAGACCGGAAATATCATTGTCATTATGGCGGCATGAATATGTAAGGCGGTGGATCCCTACTCGGGCTAGTTGCACGACTCAACCTCCAGTGGTCTTGTTGGTGATGGCCAATATGATCTATGCTTGCCTGTTGCATAACACGAGGTGCATGACAGAAAGGCAGATGGTCTATTCTACTCAGAGGACTAAAACCAACACGGGTATATAATTTTAAACTTAAATCGTCGCGTATTATTAACATTTTAAATTATTTATACAGGATACTCACCATCTACTTTTGTTTTATTTGTCGATATTTCGACGGTTGCATAGACGGGCCTCTCGGACAAATGGACTTAAAAATGTTAACAACACGGTTATGATATAACTCAAAAAATACTAGTTCGATTTTGATAGAAGTTTTAAGCGCACTCTGCAGTCTTTAAAGCTAATTAAATTGGTCACCTAAATATTGAAAATAAAGACCTAACTCAAAAGTTGATCACGTATTTTAGAACATCCTTTGTTATTAAAAAGGACATATGTAATATAACTTTATTATCTTTGCAATATAAAGAAGTCGTTTATAACAAGAAATATTGCAGTTGCTGTAATAGTCGTAAGATTCATGCATTTTTGGTTTAATTTTTATTTTAAACATAGAAAGGGATTCTGATGGCCCTCCCACGTCGAGATACGCATTATCCTTAGATTTAGAGCTCTTGGGTTATAATAATGGTTCGTGAATGATGTGGTTCTATGTAAAACGGGTTGTGGTGTGGTCCTTCATTTAATAATAGATTCGTTAAGAAATAACAAATGAAAAAAGCTGGAAAAAGACCTCTAAATATTAAATGTCTATCTGAATGTGAAATCTCAGCTCAATCACAACGCAGATTACCATTACAATTTGGATTTAAGTTTAACTTAGATTAGTTAAAACTTTGCAGAACAAAAGTTTCTATAAATTAATCAATCTGAGTTTAATTCAATGTTCAAAAATATTTGCCCACCCCCAAATTAACGCAACCGACGACACAAGGTCAGCTTTGAAGGAGAGAGTTGGGCACATTTTGAGCAAACATGACTATTGTTTGGATTTCATATTTTTTTAACTTTCAAAATTTTACATAATATTATGTATGTTTGTCCAGGTGGAATCGAGACACAGAACAAAGTCGTGGGTATAGCTAAATTGTAAATAAATGTATGAAGACCTGGCTAACACAATTGCAAATGGCCTCTGTTTCACATGCAGATGAAAAGTGTTTGAGTGCAGTGATATGTCATTGCCTGTTGAGTATTTTTTATCTTCACATTCTTTTGTCTAAAATACTTTTTTCTTGTTACTACTTATATTTAAAAATGTTTTCTTACGATGTCGAACCAGCTAAAACCTGTTTTTCTGCTTAAGGTAGGGTTTTCGTGGCAAAGCTACTTAAGCATATTTTAGGAAAATGCACCTATTGGCTTACTGATTAAAATACCTCTAGTTTCGATCCCTTCTTCACTAACCTTGAGGTTTTTTTCAGAATAAATCTGGCATGGAATGAGATCCCTGAGGCCGAGATGTTAGGCCTCGAGCAAAAGTAAGTTTACCGGCTGCCTTATCCTCCGAACCAGAACACGAAGACGGCAAGCGCTGACGATATAGCCACAGGAATAGGTAATGTGGCGGTAAAATTTTGTTCGGGATTGGATATGTGCCCGGTTGGCTTGCCACCTATCACATTGTGGGACTTAGTATCTTCGACTGGTCGAGAGTGCCCTGGTTGTGCCTCTGCCTACCTCTTCGGGGATACGAGCGCTGTAAAACTCTACCACTTAGTAAGATGTCACGGTGACGGTAAGCCTCGCCTTTTGCGAGCTACCTGGCAGGACCAACATGGTACCCCCATAATATTCTACCAAAATATAATCGCTAATAATCATATCATTAAAATGTTTAATAATCCCCGACAAAACCTTTTTGTAATGTAGCTAAGAAGCATCTCGATTATGTCAGCTTTTAATCAAAAATATCTACAATCGTAATCGGGTTATTCGTTTAGAAGTTAGAATGCTACAAACAGTAACACACACATACACACACTCAAGCGAGAGCAGTCGAGATGAATCGAAAGAGAATTCTTTCAGGTAATATGAATTATGAAAAAGCTTTTTCGACAAGGATAGTTTTATATTTGCTTTTCATAAATCTTTGCGTTTTGTATGCTGCATACAAATATCATAAACTTAGATTCACTTTGGCTAGAGTTGTTGCATGATACGGTGATGTAATGAAACGGCTAAAGCTTAACAGGATCATGGGACGGTGAGTAAATGTAGTTATTTGTATATTAAGTGGGGTCACAGATGAGTGACACCACCTGTATAAAGTAAATAACTTGCTGCTACTTGCCTATACTATATAGGCAGTATATACATTCCATGCAACATTTCTACAGTTACCTGTTTGATTTATTTTTTATTTTATTGAATCGGGCGTTACTTCTTGGAAATCTATTATAACAGGTGTAAAATAAGCATTGATTTTGCTAGAGTAAGTGCTGTAACAATTTGGGCAAGAAGTCCTCCAAATGATATAGAATGATACAAGCCTAACAAATGCTCCCACCGCCCACTACCGTGAGCCGTTCACGAATAAAGTGGGCGGTGGGAACACTAGTTAGGCTCGTCTCATTCTATGTCATATGGAGGACTTCTCGTCACAACAGTTACACCGCTTATGCGGAATTAGCAAAACTAGTGGTCGCCCGTTGGTCGAAACTCGACCATAACAAATTTGAATATCTTGTTGATAAGAACGCCATATTCATTTCTCAAGACCTACTACTAAACTTTATGAATAGTTAGTGCGCCATCTGTGATCTTTTATCGTTATCATAAATATATTTTGTGTGTGTCAAATGCATGGTAGTGTGGGTAATTTTTTATTTATTTGTTTAATGTACTTTATAAGCATTATTATTGAAAAATATTATCGTTATGCACTTCTCCTACACATAAACTATAAGTGTGCCAAATTTTATGCTCCTGCGTCCGCGCAATTTTTGTAAAAAGGGGTCCAAAGTTTTGGCATCACGTATTAATATATAGCCAAAATTTTTTTTTACATCTGTTTGATTTCCCATTCTCTTTAAACATTACTCGTGCATTCGTAGTTGTGAATGCTCATTTGTAGTGGCATGGATTTGAGTTTTTTGTCGTCCTGGTTAGGAGCATTGTTGTTCCATCACGATTTTTAAGTGACGAATTTATTCATGATTTTTTGGGCAACGTGGAACATCGTTTTAGTTTGCATTTCTGTATTCATGTGGTAAGTGAAGTTCAATATCAGCGTCTTCGTTCCCGCTTNNCGCTTTTCGACTTCTTTGGAAAGGTTATCTTGCGAAAGGTAAACGTCAGCTACCTTACCTTCCAGAACACCAGATACAACAATCCCGACCACTGACGCGATGGCGATAGTGCTCTCTGCATATATGTAAGGAAGTGGTATCAAACTATGCGAGCTTCTACACAGCAGTCTACTTCTACTACAACTACGTCGTCTAGTGTACTGAGTGTGAGTTTCGCATGAATTTACTTGACCACCGCGTTTGCGTTTGAACGAACGAAATGTATGGAATAATTTAGTTGTTTCGACTATCCCGCTAGAGGCGCTGACAATAACTTCATACGTTTGGGTCAATAAACGTAAACG
>NJDD01000229.1:110128-124958 GCA_002245505.1 Calephelis nemesis
AATTTCATCTGTGATGAACTCATTTGGTGGGTACTCAGAATTGTGTATCTATAGGACATAATTACCCGCGTTAACGGGTTAGAAAGGAATTAAAAATTTCGCCACGGGACTTGAATCCTCAGTAGCTCAATTGGTTAGAGCATTCGTCGGCTTGAGACGAAAGGTTACAGGTTCAAATCCTGTCTGGGGCGAAATTTTTCTTTCTTTAAAAATTTATATAAATCTTTTTTTCATGTTAAAACTGATTCTTATCTACATAGGATCCCTATGGGTCCTGGGTTCCATTGAAGTATTTTTAACATAGTATTTTTATTTTAAGCTTTACATCATGTGTTTGATCATGTGGTAGAGTCTTGCGATGATTTTCCCAGATTGGTGCCATCGCTTTTACTAGTTCTGTAGCCCTAACGCCAGTACTTGCTTCTGACGTGTTCCGGTTTTAAGTTGACAGTACTTCATTTCTACACAGACAGGCGCTACACATCAGAAATGGTAATTTTTTTTTATACGCGCGTTTTTAATACCACCAGGAAATGCATTAGCTTCTTTGTCTTTCTATATACATATTATATAGATTGTATACAGATAGTCTAGTAGTAGTAGTGTTAAGTATCAAGTGGTACGATTTTTACAAACTAGCCCATCTTCCTCTACATTAATTACTCTTTTCATACGAACACGCCGGCTTCGGAGGCTTCTCACCACTCTCGGATTATACGGTAGCAATATAATCAAAATAAATTACCTACTATATTATGTAACAGTTCTGTGTATGTATGTTTGTTGCCTAACTGTTCATAAACGGCAGGCAGATTTATTTAAAATTTTGAATGTATCTAACAATAGGTTCCTGGGTGGCTTGAAAACACAATTGGACCCAGTGGCGCTACATTCGGTATGTCACCAAACTAACTCAGGCATGAAGTTTACCGGGTCAGTTGCTACATAGTTTTTATACACATGGTTGAGGATATTTGTCATTAATTTAAATGATCAAATTACTAACTCTGATATATATTTAGTTAACGAATATCGAACTAAACTTTTGAAATAGATAGGTCGCATATACGAGTACATTGACGGTTGAAACGATTTATAAGCACGACTAATAATGACAGTATTCACTGTGTATTATGTCATTTAATGAATGTGACTAGGATTTTAAATTTTATGCCTTTAAAATAAAGACGAATTTTGGTAGATTGCAGCTATTGAGTTTAGTACATTTCGTTGTATCTGCTCTAAAACGGCCATGTCCATTTTGTGTCACTCAATCTTATGAGTCGTGACTTCATCTTATGACTCACTCGACAAGATACCAGACCTTGATGGTACTTAAGCTTAATCCTAATTCACACAGCGAAATATTTTTGACACCGTAGACGTAGTACAACTACTAGTATGCCGTATACGTTATAGTTATTACGTAAGTACCACCGGTAACACTTTTTGTTATTTATAAGGATATAATCTGTTTTGTTTGTCTCAAGTAAGTTAGTATCTTCACGCCCATATTTCCGAAATTGTAGACCTGGTTGTGCCTCTGCCTACCACTTCTAGCCGAAGACACCAAGTCACACAATGTGATGCGTGGCATGTCTATCGCCAACTGGGCACATATCCAATCCCGAGCAAAATTTTTTTGGTAGAAAATTGGAAAAACTAAATTTTCTTTTTGTTGCCCGACCCGGGAATCGAACCCTGGACCTCATGCATCTCAGCCACATGAAAGCGATGCACCTGTAACATCTATGGTGTCTATAAGCTACGTTTATATGTTGCTTGTAATTAATGGGATTATTGCTTGGAATTGTTGCTCCTCATACCAATCTCTAGATACAAATTAATTATGTATGTCATATATTTTGTAAATTAGATTATAAGAAAAAAAAGACAAGCCCGCTGAGTTTCTTTCATCGGATCTTCTCAGTAAGTGGCCGCGTTCCGATCCGGAGGTAGTTTTTATTTAGAATTATATAGACGCGTCACAAGTACAGTAGCATGTACTATTTAAATTATGCGCTTCGGCTATATTCGTCAAGCTTCGGAAATCCGAATGCATTTTAAAGATAAGTACCTATATAGACATGTTATTATACGGAGTTAATCATTTCGCTTAAATGTAGATTAGGTCAGCCAATTTAAAAATAAAAGTATTAAGTGTAAAAAGAGTAAAAAGTGTAAAGCTGAAGCGCATAATTTAAATAGCACTACTGTACTTGTGACTGTATCTTTGTATAGATCTACGTGAATAAATATATTTTGAAGTTGAATTGAATTCTTACCATCAGAAAAGCCGTGTGCTTGTTCGCTGATCTCTCACATAAAAAAAATGTTAACTGTAGGTGAAAATGACATACACCGTATTTTAACTGTGCCTACATTACTCATACAGCCCATATGAAAGTGAGGGCCACCATTAAAAAGACGTCTGCTCCTCGTTGCACATCTGTCCTCAAGGTAATTCATCGACCCTTAGCTGTCCACCTGCTTCCTGTCAGCCTTTATCTACGGTTAAGGCGAATAAGTGCCCTTATCCGTACTTTACCTTTTTACTAATGGATTATTCTGAGTATACAATTTATTTACTTAAATTAATTGCACAATTAAATACAAAAGTTTAACTTAACGCATTCCATACATGTAAACCTTAGAGAATACAGAAAAATAAATATAAGAGAGTGCATGAAACACAACCACTAACGTAAAAATACACAAAAAAACAAAAAGTAGAATTTTAATTAATGAAATTTGACCAAACTGGTTTTCCATAGTTAAAACATCTTTAATTTAATATTTTGTTTAAGTATATATATTTTTCACCCCGACGCAAAACGAGAGGTGTTACAAGTTTGACGTGTCTGTGAAGGTGTGTGTGCGTGCGTGTGTGTGCGTGCGTGCGTGCGTGTGTGCGTGAGTGCATGTGTGTGTCTGTCTGTGGTATATCAGCGGATAGATGGATTTTTATGCGGATTTTTTTAATTTGAAAGCTGACGTAATCGAGATGGTTTTTAGTTATACTTTATGGAGATTACCACCAGTGTCAACTTAAGCCCCGGAGTAATTTAGACCATGCATATTAATAAGGCGGCAAATAAAGATATTACTTTGGCATTAATTTAGAATAGTTTATAACAAAAGGGAATGTTGGAGGCCCCCGTTTTAAAGTTGTTCAAAATTGCTGCGAGAACCTTTTTAGATATTGGTAACAAACTAGGCTACGTTACTGTCCAATTTCCTAATTATTTCCACTCAAATTGTATTGTACACAAACCAAAACGTGAAAGAAGGACGAACAGACACACTTTCGTATTTTTAAATTTTCAGCAAGATGTTGAATATTTGAGATGCTAAAAATAACAGATGGGAGTGTTTGGGCTTAATTGCTCCACATCTCTCCGAAAAAAGAATTAGCCAAATCCATCCATACGTTCACTCGTGATGCGGTGACCAAGGGAAATGAGGATTAATTTTTAAGGGACTTTAGAAAAGGAGGAAGTTTTATATTCGACTCCTATATTGTTTTTGTATAATTTAATGTGGTTTTCAAATAAAATAGGTAAAATGATTTACTAGGAAGGTTTATATGTCTGTAATAATATTTAAGTTTGGATTCCTTAAAGGTTCTACAATGGCAAGGAAGAGCTTGCCTTTAAATGATAACAATTTTACTCCAATACCCTTTCCCATTTTTGATAAACGAACCGCCCGATCGTCGATGAGGGTTATGGGGTTTACCATATCTCGGGACAAATTTGTATTTCGTAGGACTGATTCGGGTGACACAATCCTTCCCCATGTTTGCATCCCGTTTTACCCAAAATATTTTATCACACGTATTTTAGTTGTATTTTGCATGTATTTCATCCACGAATATTTAATGGAGAAAACGTGATGTTTTCCTTTTTATGAAAGTATGTATACCTGTATTAAATACATGTATTTTGTTAAAAAAATATTTAGCTTAAGTATGAAGTTGTATGTTTCAGATTTTAAAAGAGATAATAAAAAATTAAAATATGATTTATTTGGTAACATCACGATTGGTCCAGTTATTATTTCGTGCGAATGTGAACTCACACTTGGCCAAATTATAATATCAAATGAGTTAGTTCGAACGTGATATCAATAATAAGTTCCTAATAGAGCCACTTGAAGATGTCCATTTTAATTCACGAATGTGTGATTTACTAACCGGAATTCGTAATAATAGCTAAACCGGTTTGAAATGAAACATGTTATAACCGACAGATAGGTATTTCACATGCCGAGTTTTTTTTACGAGATTTAAAGGCAAGGTACAATTTATTTTTATGGTATTGGACGGCAAACAAGCAGATGGATATCCTAATGGTATAAAATTCGAATCACCTAGAGACATCAAAGGTGGTAATGGTACGTTGCCAACATGAGGCCGGGCTGTTAGACCTAGAGGAAAAGTAAGTTTACCGGCTACCTTATCCTCCAAACCGGAACACGCCAACGGCAGGCACTGACGTTAAGGCGGCAGGAATAGCTAAGGCGGTGGTAGCAATCCCGGCGAGTCGCTGCGAAACTCTACCACCTAGTAGGATGTAACGGTCAGTGACGGTAAGCTTATGCTCGCCATTCACGAGCTGCCTGGCAGGAATAGATGTAGGTAAAAGTGTGAGAGAAGGGTGAAAAGGGTAATCAATGTGAAGGAAACCAGACAGGTTTGTCAAGAACGTGTGGTTTGGCACTCGATACTCGCTGCCTACTCCGCAAGGGACTTGGACAATGAAAAATATCAAATATAGATGTATATTCATTGCTGTATAAAATGAACTGTTAAAACAGGTGAATGCAAAATAGATGTCCCATTTCCAGCAGACAAAAATAGGGTCACGTCACACTAGGAGGGGAAACGTCGATTCCTTCTGTTTCCAAATATTTGCGGCACAACATGTTATGAGTATCAACATAAAATCGACACGTAACAGTGAATTGCTTTGATAAAACCTATCTGTGCACCCTTTACTTGGAAACTATTCCACTCTCACCCTTCAAACAGCCTCATATTGAAGCAACGAGTGTGATGTGGTAACATATTTTCAGATTATATTGACGTTTATAACGTGATGTCTTTTAAGATAAGGGCAAACAAGGATTTCCGAAAGGTGAGGAATATTGAACAGACATTAGGGATTGTAATAGTGCCAAAATGAGGTTGGTATTTTAAGTTCTTGCGATTAACGACTACAAAAATACAAAACAGAATAGGTAGCATTCAAATTCTAATTCAACACATATTTATTCACATAGATACAAAGATTTTTGTGATCGTTATCTCAATATCATCTATACAATTCTGAAAACTACCACCAGGTCGAAAAGCACTCACTGAGAAGATCCGACGAAAGAAACTCAGAGGGTTTGTCTTTTTTCTTATAAATCTAATTTACAAAAATATATTACATGTAGAATTTATTTGTAGAGATTGGTATGAAGAACAATAAATCCCGAACGAGCATACTTATTACTAGGTGTCTTCACATCCGTATCTCCGCAGTGGCAGGCAAAGGTACAACCAGGGCACCAACGACTATCTAAAGACAGTAAGTTCTACTATGTGATAGGTGGAAAACCTATCACCCACTGGCCATCTCTCCTGGCTAGGGTTGCCACCTTTTTTCTTTTCAAAAAATAAACTAATTCATTCAAAATAAAGTATTTTCCCGTACTTTATTTTTCTCGTAAAGTATAGAGTACAATTACCTGAAATAAAGTACAATACTTTATTAAATAGTACGGGTGGCAACCCTACTCCTGGCCCCGGCGTATTGATTAAAAAATTGAAAAAAAAAACATTTTTTGTTGCCCAACTCAAGATCGAACCCATATCCTGATAAAGTCAAATGCAATACATTAAACTCAAGAAGTACCGATAACATCAAATAAGTTACAAACAACAATTTATGTTTTTTAATAACATTTTATAATAACAATACAACAAGTTATATGTTACATATTCTTATTAACAAAATCCTCTTCTTATTGCCTACCAATGCAAAAAAATATCGTTCTAGATGATATATATTCTTGACTTGTAGAAAATAAAAACGACTGCTATTCAGATAGAATTTATTTGTTGAAAAAGATGTACAGTGGTGCTCGTCCGTTGTCTGCGGATGTCGGATGATGAATGGCCACATTCTCGCTTCGGGACGGGATATATAATGCGTAAAATTACTATCCCCGAATACCCCCATATTTTAGCTGTGCTATTTTTTTGCTGTTGTAGAAATTTAGTTTTTATAACGTGCTTGCAAAGTTGTTTTATTTCATGTGTGGCCATCGATGGCATATATTTGAAAAATCCGGGTTCGAATCCAGTTTACATAGAAATATTCCCGAGAATTAAATCAATGTTGATTTTATAAATGCGTAATCTGTCTATATGTCAGCTTGTTACTTTTCAATGTTAAATCGCTGGACCGAATTTGATGAAATTTGATTTGAATATAGATTTCTTGATAGACCGGATTTCAAACTTAGTCCATTTTTATCATTAGATCTTGCAGCTGAGCCTAGTTGGATATAAAATTTACGTCTTTCTTGACAAAAAGAGTACCAAACATCGAACAGCTGATAGATATTGGCCTAGTACTATTGTGATAGTACAACCACCGTTTGCCTTCCTACGTTTTATCAATAAGATGTTTCTATTAACACAATTACTTTTTTGAAAAATCTTCAATGAACAGTTTAAAAAAGAAAACAAAATATTTAACAATAACAAGCTTCCCATCCGAAATTCATACCATGCAATGTATTTTTTTTCTTTTCAGTGTAAAGACAAATCCTATAAACCAAATATCAAATCGGTCCAACAGTTCGAGTTGTAAGTGTGTAGAGTATAAAAAATCCATAGCAAATCTTATAATTTATACGCAACTACAGTCACGACTAACTTCGTGCCGAGTGTTTTATACTTTTTTTTAAATATTCTGGAATTTTGGCCGAAGACGAATGTAAAAAAGAACAAAAACATCATTAAAATCAGTGCAAACATTCTTAAGCTACGAATGTTGTAACTTGACTATGTTTTATACTTAGTCTATAGATATGAAGGTGTGCATGTAGATAACCGACCTTTCATCGTTCTCATAAGACTTGTAAGATATTTAACCTAGAGGCTGTACAAAGTAACGTTGGGAAGGCTTATTAAAAATTCAAATGCCTGGGATAAAAAGGCTCACAGCCAACGGAAGAGGGTGAAACCGATAACGGAGATCAGGAGAGAACATTTTATACAACCATCGATGAGCTCGACGGCGACGCCTACTCGAATTATGCTAAGTGATTTTACATTTTAACCGACTTAAAAAAAGAAGTAATATGTTCAACTCCTATATTTTTTTGGGTTTGAGAAATTGTGTATTTTCAATTTTCTAATAAACTATTTTGCCAGGGACTGGATAATTGCTCGGTTGGCGATAGGCTTGCCACCTGTCACGTAGTTGAATAGCCTCATCCTTGGGAATATGAGCGTGAAAATACTTTTATTGAGCGCACTTTCGAGGTGTTCCCATCACCACCAAGTTTGTATCTGACAATGGAATGCCAGGGAAAGGAAAAAATATCATTTTTTGTGTACGAAGATTACTAATTTATTGAAATCGAAAATTATTTTGTTTTCATGGTTTGATAGATGTTTTGGCGGGATCGAAAAGAAAGGCGCATATTGTACTTATATTCTAAATGCAAAAGACTAAAGAAAAAACTGCTGAACCGATTTACATGAAATTTGGCTCACACATAAAGGGTAACCTGAATTAACACATTGAATAGTTTTTACCACGGAAAATGTTCCTGTGGGACTATATATTTTGAATGTACGTCGTAAAATTGGTCAATTTTAGAAGCCTTTTGTATAATTTTGTAGAGTTAAAGTGCAAGCTGTATCAACAAAAATGTAGCTTTTTCATCACAGATTAAATGACATACGCGTTTATATTTATATAATACTAGCAGTTTCACGCAGCTTCGCCTGCATAACTTGGCTACTACTATACCGATTTGGATGAAACAAAGCCTATGTCACTCGTGGATAATGTAGCTATCGAATGGTGAAAGAAGTTTTAAAGTCGGTCCAGTAGTTTTTGAGCCTATTCATTACAACCAACCAAACAAACAAACAAACAAAGTTTTCCTCTTTATAATATTATAGTATGACAAGCAGATGGATTCTTTTGAAAAACCCCTACAAATAACATAAATGCGAATGTAAGTTTGTTTGTTACATTTCACTCGAAAACTACTTTACCAATCATCTTGAAACTTCGTACACATGTTCTTGAAGGTATTAAATGTAACGTAAAGATACTTTTTTAATGACTTCTATAATGGTAAAATCTAGTACATTATAAATCTTTGATAATCTCTTGATGATTTTTTACATGAATAGTAGGTAAATTACCTACCAGATATTGATATCTTAGACTTGATTGCTTAAACTTTAACAGGACCGCTTCGTTTTTCAAGGGCTTTGGAAGCTTTAGAATTAAGTGTACACGCCTTAATTCCAACGTGTGGCTCGGGTTCGATTCCAGACGGGGGCAGGCATTTTGTGTGATGAACATCGAAGTCCATGTTTCCGGGTCTAGGTGTATGTGTGTATGTGTATTTTTCCAAGGTTATAAAATATCTTAAAGAAGATGAACTGGTTGCGCATCCTTCGGAACAGGCACCTGACAATGGTAAGCACTGATGGCGACAGAAAAGAGAAGGCCTTGGAACCATTCCAACCGGGTCGTTGCAGCAGTGTTGCCAACCCCACGATTTAAAACGTATTTATACGATATTTGACTAATGTATGTACGATCGTATTCGTAAATTTCATAGTTTTATTGGAATTTTAAAACCTACCATTATTTTTAATAATCGATGAGATTCCGTTTTTGCTTCAATTATTGTACGATTCTTTAAAAAAATGGGGTTCCTACAACTACAACGCAGTAAGGCTCCTAGCGTCTGATTGTTCTAGTGCTCTTCTGTAAGCAAGCGGTGGGGTCATCACACCACTCTACTCTTATTTTAAATAGAGATACAAAAAGGGAAAGAACTTTAGTTCCGGGCAAATTGGTTTAAAAAGGATTCCGTATTTTCCTAATGTCATTCTTAATTTATTGAAATTAAAATTTCTTGAAAAAGAAATTGCTCTAGATTAATGGAGGCCTTTGAAACATTTTATTTAACAAGTCCTTGTAGCCCTTTGTACGTAATTGTGAATTAATTGGGAGCTCCGGCAAAACGGACCTTGTAATAGCTAATTGGAAGAACGATAAAAAAATGTAATTGTTTTATTTTTTATTTTGCCTCTGGGTTGATTTTTAGTGAAACCTTTATTATTGTTCTCGAAAATCATTTTATTTCGTGAAGTTAGAGAATGGAAAACGAAGGAAGCCTTGAGCATAATGAATATATATTTTGTTCAAAACTTTGTTTAAAAAGTTGTTTGTTGGTTTTAGTGGTGTGAACGCCTCACAGGGTGTGGTCACTGTCAAATGTCTCCTCACACACGCCCCACAGGATGAGTGTGTAGCGGAAAAAAAAACAAATGAATGTCATCAAAATTATCACACCCGCGAATTAGCATTGCATAAGCCTTTTCGGCTGAGAGGATATATATTAGCTTACACGTCTAATGGTAGGTACTAGGGTCTACCAGAGATAAATAAATCTATATATTAATATGTGATGCCAAAACTTTGGCCTCCTTTTTACAAAAATTGCGCATACGCAGGAGCATAAAATTTGGCACACTTATAGTTTATGTGTAGGAGTGCAAAACACTAATATTTATCAATAACAGTGCATATAAAGTATACATTAATAAAACATTACCCACACTACTGTGCATTTGACACACACAAACAAATATATTGATGATTACAATAAAAGATGATGAGATGAGATGGCGCACCATACTATTTGGAAACAAAGTAGTTTGTTCTTGAGAAATGAAGATGGCGTTCTAATCAACAAGATATTAAAATTTATTACGGTTATGGAATTTTGACCAACGGGCGGCCACTAATGTAGTTAAATAAATATAGTTTTACATGTATATATTAATGTCTTTGGTACTACTGGCCGTCCATAAAGATAGGTAATGAGCATAGAAATATTTGATACGTTTGTATAAAGATAATTGTTTGCAAACATATAAAATAAATTATGAAACGTATCATGTAATAATTACATTTATTACTATTACATTTGCTTACTTGAATTCTTGTAATTAGTTAGACATTATTTTGTGTTCATTTTTTATTTCATGTTAATTTTAATTTTAAATTTATTATTGCATACTTGAATTTCCATTACCCTGTTTGGGTTTGAATAAATGTATCATCATTCTGTAAGATATACCTATCTACATGGACTTGCCAGTTTGTTTTTCAGATTCACGAAAAATAATGATTAATAATAATAAATCATCTTTATTTCACATAAACCTACAAGAGGCACTTGTGACGGGTCTATATAATAATAAATCTACCACCGGATCGGAACGCGGCCGCACACTGAGAAGATCCGGCAAGAAACTCAGCAGGCTGGTTTTTTTTTCTTACTTTAAAATATATTTACAAGAAATTATGTAATTATACAACATATTTTATAAGAGATTGGCATGAGGAGCAATTAATCCCAAGCAGTCTTATCTGTTAAATATTCAGCAATGTTATAATAACCCTTTTGATTTAATTTACATTTAACACATTTCTTAAATTTATTCATTGGAAGTTCTTTCATATAATTGGGAAGTTTATTGTAGAACTGTATACATAGGTCTATGAAAGAATGGCTTACTCTGTGGAGACGAGACACATGCACAGCAAGATTATTTTTATTCCTTGAGACTAACGAATAATCAGTAATTACAATGAAAAGGCAGACTAAACCGCTGGTTACTTAATAAACCTAAATTCTGTATTGTGGCTGAAACAAATAATGCGCGTGTAGCTATTGACCTTTTTCATACGAGCTAATCCGACTAAATACTACTGAATGCCGTATTAAGTTCTTTGTGTGTACTCACTGGAGCGTTCATCGTAATATGTTAATCGTTTCACACGATATCCCGTTACAGTTAACGCTAACCGACTGTTTGTAATACATTGTCGTGTATTTATTTTAAGTGTGATGAGAATATAATTTATTATTATATTGAACACTTTCCATCGTTATTTGGTGAAACTCCACTTTATTGTTTACATCGGAATGTACTTGCTTTGTTGAATTGGGTTTTAAATTTTATGTAATTAACTAACCGGTTTCTCTTTGATAAAAATTTAAGGGCTATGTTGGCGTGTTTTCAAAAATTAAAATATTGTAAGTGAAGCATTATAAACGTATATTTTTACATTAATAGTTTCATGATTCTTATCATTTCGAGATATATATATAAATAACTCTAGAAAAATTACTTTACCTGATTTAATCCCAAAGTAAATTATTACTTAAGCTATTAAGCTTACTTTATGCTTGTTGTTAGCAGCAATTTAAACACACAGAAATTTGAAGATATTTTATAGAATATTTAATTCAACTATCAGACAGACCCAGAAATACAGACTTTTTTTTGCAAGACTGTATTCATATTTTGGTGACGTAAAAAGCGAAACCTTTTGTTATTTAAATCATAATTAATGATTAGTCATACGTTTATCATGTTATCAGTTCAAGTGTTTTTTTCTTTTACTAATATAATTATTTGCAAGTTTCACCAGCAGCAGCAGCACCTACTATGGAAAATATCAAAAATGTTTACCTGTTATCTTAATTTAATTTTTGCCTTGAAAGTGACAGAGATAAAAAGAAAAAAGCACGCAGGCACTGCCGCAAGCGACATCTAGACTATTTATATTGGAACAGTTATAAAACGAATTCTACATGAAGTATTACTTTAAAAAGAATGATGATTGATTGCTCATTGTGACCCCCTCGTTGGTCGAGTGGCTAGCGTACACGCCTAACTACACAGACCAATCGCGAGGCTCGGGTTCGATTCCCGACAGGGGCAGGCATTTGTGCGATGAACATTTAGATGTCTGCATTTTCCGGGTCTGGGCGTTTATTAAATATATTCTGGTATCCATTTAAGTATTTCTATGTATGTATTAGAATCGTTGACTAAAACCCATAACACAAGCACATAATTTGCTTACTTTGGGGTTAGATTCAATTTGTGTAGCTTGTCCAAGGATATTTATTTATTTATTATTGTTGACAGGTTACAGAACTCAAAACGAGGGCTAAAACATTTTTGGTAGTTTGTTTTTTTGTTCACTTTTCATGCGAAAACTATTAAACGGATTTTTACCAAATTTTGTGTAACACTAACAGCTTGTAGCCCGATTTAACATTTATTGGTATATAGTCTAGTATATACTATACTATAGTATTAATAGTATAGTACCCGTACTTTACCTTAGAAAATTACCCTTTACCTCGGAAAATTCTTATGTAACTGAAAAGTCGCCTTAACGTCTATAGAAAGTCGCGGGCAACAGCTAGTCGTAAGTAAAAATCTGTGCACCAAGAGATATTGGAATTGGGAAGGCGACGTCTGCGAGATCCCGCGGGTTATATTTAATTAAATAACCTCACGATTGAAACCACCAGCCGTGAGAAATCTAATAATACCTTTTTTGTACGCTTTCCCGTCTCGCCGTGTGAACTGGATGTTGTCTGATGTTACAAATGGTACTGATTTCTATGAAACTGGATGATTGTGCTGAACTATTCCAGCAACTAATTAGTGACTGGTGATGGGGTTGCCACGTCCCGCACGGATTTTATAAAAAAAAGTAGCTGAGTTTATATACGTTGCTTTGTCATTTTAATTGGAAGGCATTATTTTTTAGAATAACACAAATTAAATGGGACACAAATCACTTTTAGGCTGATGAAGTAAAGGTACCTTTGGATGGAAAGATGAAGTAAACTACCTTTTTTCAGACCTACCGAGTTTGCGTATAAAATTTCATCAAAATTGGTTTAGTCGGTTCGCAGAAGTATTATAACAAACATTGTTATAATTAGCAATCGAAACGCGGTCAATTGATTTATGTTTAAAATAATATGGATTAACGTAATTTACCTGTTACAATATGAAAAAATAAGCAATTTATTATATAAAAAAATGCACAGTTTTTGACAACAATTGGCTAGCAAGTTACAAATGCTGCAGAAAATACTGCAGATATTTCAACCACTTTGCTGTTTTGACAAGTTTTTTTTATTTAGTTCTAGGCCTAACACTTTATTTATTTCAGTCTCATAATGTAAAAGAAAAAAATCAAAGGCATTAAATTGCTTGCTGTCTTGAGGTGTATCGTTCCGTTTTTGCTTTCCCCCATTCAAATTAAATCAGCACGTTCCTCGCCCGGGGGAAACCAGCGCCAGATTAATTCGGTTCCACTCTTTGTAGTTTATAAAACGTGGTAAAGTAAATAAATCATTTTATACATAAAACGGAAAGTATTTTGCAAATCTCGCAACGTCTTTTCGAGGTAAAGTTCCTTGGAATATTACAAAATGGAATAAACACTGAGGATGAATGTTGTTTAAGTATATGTGTGAGTGTCTATATATTAATACGTGATGCCAAAACTTTGGACCCCTTTTTACGAAAATTGGGCGGACGCAGGAGCATAAAATTTGGCACACTTATAGTTTATGTGTAGGATAAGCGCAGAGCGCTAATATTTTATAATAATAATACTTGTAAAGTACATTAAATTAATAAATAAAACATTACCAACACTACCATGCATTTGACACACACAAACAAATGTATTGATGATAATTGATAACGATAAAAGAATCACTGATGATTAAAAATAAATCACAGATGGCGCACTAAAAAGTTTGGAAACAGAGTAGTTGGTCTTGAGAAATGAAGATGGCGTTCTTATCAACAAGATATTAAAATTTATTATGGTCGAATTTCGACCAATGGGCGACCACAATTAAAATGAATCGCTAAATAGTATGTACGCGCTTAATAATAAGGATTCCACACGGATTAAAATATTGGTGGTTAACATTGGTTTGCATCCGTGTGGAACGTAAGATTTAATCCAAATTTGAGGGCGTGATTACAACCGTCTGGATGATTATTAACTTGTTAACGACTGGACCGATTTGGCTAATTTTATTTTAGTTTCGAATGACCATGCCATGGAAGGTTTAAAAGCTACAAAAATGCGTAAAGTGCTAGGAAACTAGGAAAAGCTATATTTTATTTTTTGAAATACAAATATGTATGATATACGAGTGGAACGAAATTCGCGCGGCTAGTACGTACAGCAGAGCTGTACTTAATAAAGATCGGTAGGTATTTCTNAATTCTGCCGCCGTAATGTCAGTGTTCGCCATTGTTTTTTTCCGTGCCAGAGGGCAGGGTAGCCGGTGGAATTAAAAACGTCTAAGATCCCAGCCATAAGATAGCGACACCCATACAATATACAACACTTATGGTGTCTATGTGCAACAGGTGTCTTTTATCATTTGCTATCTTACCACATAAATAATTTAGGCTGAGTTAAACTGCAAAAATGCAGCTAATCGATAGCCTCCTCCTTTTTGTTGTAGGTTAAAACATTCCAATTTCTTAACCATGTCGTCTAAGTACATTAATAGGTATATTGAATGTGACTTAAAAACTAGGCACTAGTCAGATTTTGATAAAATTTATATTGACCACATCTAAATCTTGACCTATATTATTTACCTATTTTGTTAGTGCCCCAAATCGAGGCTAGATAATCTGCATAATTAACTGAAATATTAAAAAAAA
>NJDD01000229.1:129937-190043 GCA_002245505.1 Calephelis nemesis
CAAATTTTTCTATATTAGAATTTTTTTTACTATATTTTTGCCCGACCCGGGATTCGAACCCAGGACATCATGCAGTCAAGTCCAACAACTGAACCGCTAGACCACAGAGGCGATAACAGTGACGACAGTAAAGATTAAATGGAAAAATCATGAATACTACCGCCATACAGAATGTATGTTTATTTATGTACGTACCAAACGTATCCCTTAAACAAATGTAAACAGTACAATCAGAGCCTTCTTATAAATGTTCCCGGGATTCCCGCAAAAGGTTTCGGCGCGGATTCTGTTTAAATATGGAAATGGCACCCACTTAATACAAGTGTTCTGGAAGCTTCGGTACGCCTTTTAGTGGCACTGCGGGTAAATGATACCCAGTGATATTTGGGAAATCTTAATGTTCTTTTATATTGTAGACGGCACATCCAGCCAGTTTTTATCACTAATAATACTTACAGCCATAGGCATTACCGTTTTGTGAAATCGAGACTGTTTTTTTTTGTAACTTGACATAAAATGGAAAATCGCCTTCACGTCCAGATCCCCGAAATGGTAGGCAGAGGTAAGCTTACAGCTACCATGTCTATTCGATAACACTTACGGCCGCAGTCACAAACGTCAAGTATCTTTTAATCAGTGATTAAGTCGACAATTTCAAAACTGTTACTTAATGATAGGAAATGTGACTTGACGTCTTTGAGTGCGATCGTAAGTCCTACAATGCGATGACGGTAATTCTAAAATCAACCAGGCGTATACCTATTCGTATCAATATTTGACACTCGATACGCTTTACCTACCCCGTAAGTGACATCGTGAAGGTATCTATGAGTATATTAATAATGTTGATCATATCAACAGCTTTCCTTATTCTATTTAAGTTCCTGTCAGGGCAGAGAAATTATTTAACTGTCGCTTTATGACCCATTACCAAGATATGGCGCTGGGACACCACATGGCGCTGGATGCCGTTAAACTGTTTTTATTGGCTTTCAATCGTCTGCATTGGAGTTTGATTGATATGATTATATCGTCTGCATCTTGGTCTATTTACTGGAGAAACATATTTGTAGTAAATTTTAAACGGACATATTATTAAGAGGTTTTCACAGTAGGAGAAGGTTTTTAATTCCCTTGTATTTTTGAATGTTTTTTTTCTCCATAGAAAAGCTTTACTAAGCATAAGACTAATGAGTAGGTATATAGATCTCGAACTTAAAACACTGTGACTTGATTTTAGCACTAGATACACAACACTACACTATTTCATACGGCAGTTGATCTGTGATATCGAGATTTATTTTTAGATATCGATATTTTTTTTAGTGGGACTTGTGCACTTTTTGTTAAGGGTCAAAAGTGTTAAATTCGCGTCAGGACACATGAGACCTTCCATGTGGTAGCTTCATTCTAAATGCTCGAAGGGTAGTTATGCTTGTAGTAGTACAACGCGCGATAAATATTTTTTTATAATATTGGAAGGCAAACAAGAAATTCACACCGCCAAGAAACACCAAAAGTGGTAATGGTGCGTTACCAACAGAAGACCGCGTTGTTAGGCCTCGAGCAAAGTATGTTTTCCCGCCAAGCTTATCCTCCAACCGGAACACGTCGGTGTCAAGCACTGACGTTATGGTAGCTGGAATAGGTAAGGCGGTGTTACCAATTCAGGGCGAGTCGCTGCGATACTCTACCACCTAGTCAGATGTCACGGTGCTAGTGACGGTAAGCTGTGTTCGCCTTTTACAAGTATTTCTTTTATAGCGATAGTTAAAGCAATTTGTTCAAAATTATTCCCTAATCATTCCAAAATATCAGAAATGCACAATGCTAAAATTCAAGTTTTCACTTCTGCCGTTACTCCCTGAGTGTAACCCGCTGATTTTTTTTATTAAGAATAATATGTCAAAGTTACTTGTATGTTCATAGTATTTTTTGGCCTACCAATTGTGCTAATGAAAGGGTTTTTAAAACACACATAATGAAAATATTTAGAAAAACTTTATACATCCGGCTGGTAAATCTTCAAGCTACCTTACTTAAAGTTATTCAGATCGGGGAAATAAAAATCACGAATAACGCAATACGAAATTCGTCGATATAATATACCTAAAGTGGTTTTTTGTGGGTGTAACCAAAGGTCAATGAACGTAACAGAAATGTGACAGAAAATTTCTCTCATACGTCGGTAAAGTTTTTTTTTAATAGAAATATTAATATTAAGGTACTTAGTAGGTACCTTTTAATATTGCTCTGGTTTTATCCGAGAATTATGTGAAGAGTCTTCGAAACCTGCGTGCTTGTATGAAAAGAGTTATGAATGTGGTGGAAGATATGCAGGTATGCTAGTGTCGCTACATTTTGCACTCAATATTCTCTTCCTATCCTGTAAGGGAGTTGGGGTTCAGAAATATTTTCTTTCATGATATAAGAGTGCAAACAAGCAGACGGATTTCCTGATGGTAATGATGCGTTGCCAACCTGAGAATGGCATGTTAGGCCTCGAGCCAAAGTAAGTTCACCGGCCACCTTACTCCTCGACCTCGAACCGGAACACGGAAACAGCAACCACTGACGTTATGGCGGCAGGAATAGGTAAGGCAATGGTACCAATACGGGTAAGTCTCAATGTTCCTATTACTTTATTATATTAATACGTGATGCCAAAACTTTGGACCCCTTTTTACGACAATTGCGCGGACGAAGGAGCATAAAATTTGGCACACTTATAGTTTATGTGTAGGAAAAGTGCAGAACGCTAATATTTTTCAATAATAATGCTTATAAAGTAATTAAATCAATAAATAAACATTACCCACACTACCATGCATTTGACACACACAAACAAATATATTGATGATAACGATGAAAGATCACAGATGGCGCACTAAAAAGTTTGAAAACAGAGTAGTTGGTCTTGAGAATTGAAGATGGTGTTCTTGTCAACAAGATATTAAAATGTATTATGGTCGAATTTCGACTAACGCGCGACCACTAGTAACTTTAAATGTATCTTAAAAAGTATAACTTAACTGGTAGGTTATTTATGTAAGTATTCCAGCCACTCTATAGTCTAAACCAGAGATTCCCAAACTATTTTGTTTCATAGACCACTATTCAAGTTTTGCTGGATTCAGTGTATTCCCTGTATGGCCGTAGCTAGAGTGCACTTGGGTAACCCGCATTTTTTGCCTCGCCCAACGTAGACCCTCGTCGAGTCTCCCGTGGTCCTAGGGGTCCACCTGGACCACTTTCAGAATTACTGGTCTATACCGTAATACGACTCTGACGACATTGGGTTGGAGGCGTTAGTAATAGTTGTAATGTAAAATTCTGTCGCGATAACATCTGAAATAATTTGTAAATGCGACCATTACTTCTAGTATAGTTAGCAAAAGGCAAATGTGACTGCAAAGTACAAAAAAAGGCAAGATGTGACTTTTTTTTCATTGCTTGCAATATGGTCGCAGCATGTAAAAATATTGACAGAGTATTTGAATATCGAATACTGTAAAGGCACAAAGCATTCCAATATTGACATTGAATTTGAGGTAGAAATGGAATTTTTCAATGCATTTTCTTCTAGTTTTCCTTGGCGGAATACTCCACTGCACTTTTATTTGCCTCGGAGGTAAATTTAATAGATAGCAACGAAATTGAAATTAAGTAACTGAATTCTATTTAAAAAAAGAGTATCTACACGCCCATATCCCCAAAGAGGTAGGCAGAGGCACAACCACAATTCTATTTAAATATTTTTTTAACGAGGGGTGTGTGTGTAACTTTCAGGGGTGTAACTTTGAGGTGTCTGTGCGAGGGTATGTGTGTCTGTGGTAGTCAAGGACGGATTTTGATGTGGTTTTTATGTTTGAAAGCTGACGTGATCGATATGATTCTCGGCTATGTTACTTATGAGTCCATTGAACATAAGTATTTCATTTTAAAATTATGCTTCATATCTAAATATTCACAATAGAAAATCGAGGAAACCGCCTTGATTTAAATAATGTTAGATTTACATTTTTACCCGACTCTAAAAAAAGAAGGTTATCTGTTCGACCCACATTTTAATGTCTTCTAACCGTTTACTCCATCCTGAACCAATATTAAAAAAAAACTTTTATAAATTGAGGTTGGGACCACCTCCAGTAAAAAAAGTTTGGCCACTACGTCTCGATCTGATGATGGAATCCCAAGGAAATCAAGAAAAATACTTAATTTTTGCAAACTGGATCACTTATTTATTAAAATCTAAGTCGGTTTGATTTGGATGCACATTACGGTATAAAATTTGCATATTACCGCTGCCAAAATATCAGTGTTTGCCAAATTACCTTTCCTTTCTAGAGGCGGTAAATTACGTATAGTCTACAGATAGTCAAAGCACATTATTATTATCAGTTTATGTTTGTAGGCATGTCTCGCTATCAGAAAACATGTTTTTTAATTTATCTGTAACATTTTCCCTCTTTAATTGAGTGATCTGGTACGGGCGTGAATATATGTATAACGCCCAGGTTCGATTCCCGTCCCGATTCATTCTCGAACTGAACATTACTCGGTAAAAACTGACCGATAGGCGACAGGTTTGCCACCTATAGCAAGTTAGTACCTTCAGCTAATCATACGCACTAGTAATCAGATTACTACTTAGATAGACGATTAGCCAAAGGTAATAGGAAAAGATAAATACAGTTTTTAAGAGTATAACAAAAAACATCGCCTCTGTGGTCTAGCGTTTCGGCGTAAGACTTGACTTTTTGAGGTCCCGGGTTTGATCCCCGAGTCGGGCAACAAAAAATTAAGAAATGCATGTCTTAATTTTCCAATTAAATAAAGTTGCCCGGTATTAGATATGTGCTTGACTTGCCACTTATCAAATTGTGGGACTTACTGTCTTCGTCTAGTTGTAGGTGCCCTGATTGTGCACCTGCCTATTTCTTCAGGGATATGGGCGTGAAGATACTTTTAACAAAAAACATAAACACAAGCAATCGACTCCAAACCCTTTGTGCGCTGATAATTAATTTCCATATCAGTTATACTAAATAGCCTACTCAATAAAACGGTGATTTTGGCCAATTTAGTTCCCAGCTTATCTAATTCGGGCGCTCCTTAGCTAATATGTCTTTCTGTCGGTTCGAAATGCGGTGTTTGCATTAAATTATAAACCTTATTAAGCATTGTTCCCCTGTGTGTCGTAACCGCCCACAATGAAATGTACAACGCTGCTTCATTCGCCAAACTTGTGAAGGTTTTCGTGTGAATTATTTACGCTAAGACCCAAGACTGCGAGAAACTCGAGTAGACATGTTAATTTCTTTAAATGTAATAAAACTAGCTTGTCCCGGCTTTGTACGGGTATAAAATATACATTTTATAAACCTTCCTCATTAAACACTTTATCTAGTAAAAAAACCGGATCAAAATCCGTTGTGTAGTTTAAAAAGATTTAAGCATACAAAACACAAAACATGTCTAACATTTAGGCTTTTTTATATTTGTTGTTACTGTGTATATTGCAGATTTAAAAAAATGTATTGTACTTTAATGTATTTATGGGTCGTCTTTTAAACATTTTTTACGCATTAAATAAAAACTACTGATCCCATTTGGATCTTGTTCTTGCGATCAGTATAAGTATCGTAGATGATCATATGGAGCTGAGACTTGGCCATTAAATGTGGGCCTCTTAAATAAGCTCAGAGTCGCTCAGAGTGCTATGGAGAGAGCTATGCTCGGTGCTTCTCTGCGAGATATGATTCGTAATTCGGTGATCCGCAAGAGAACGAGAGAGACCGACATAGTTCATAGAGTTAGCAAGCTGAAGTGGCAAGGACAGGCCATATTGCTCGCAGATCCGACAACCGTTGGGGAAGAAAGGTTCTCGAGTGGCGGCCGCGCACCGGAGGACGTAGTGTTGGACGGCCTCCCACCCGGCGGACTGACGATCTGGTCAAAGTCTCAGGGAGCCGCTGGATGCAAGCGGCTAGCTACCGTGACTTGTGGCGCTCTTTGGGGGAGGCCTATGTCCAGCAGTGGACGTCCTCCGGCTGATGATGATGATGATGTGTAGGAATAAATGAAAAGCAATGACTCATTGTTTAGCGTTTTTTTTTGTGTTTTACTTTTTGTGGGTTTACCTTATTCATTGTATTAATATATAAGGTGTCATTATTGTGATTCTCTCACAATAAATTAGAAAGGTTATCCAGCATTGTTTTCCATTGTATTAGAACAGACAGGACTCACAACATGGGCTTCTTATACGAAGCTTGTAAATATTTTCAAGTGGATTATTTACGTTGAAATGAAAGATTTTGAGAGGAACTGAAGTAGACATGCTTTCTTCTACACATATACAACTTGAGCTGAATAAGGAAGATGTTTTAAAAGAGACATAAGTTCCAGGTATTTTGAAACATATTGAGTGTATAAATGTGACGATCACATCGCCGTTTGGTGGATTAATTTAGAATGAATTTCCAAATGATGTCTCATACGCATTGCCTTAAAACACTGAAGATGTAATAGTCAGCTGATAACCTAAGGCTAAAATACTCATAACAATGAGCTAACTTACTACCTACCCTAACCTCAAACTAATCTAAAATGACAGTGACTAACACTGATATAAAGCTGATTTACGGCCATCATAAATAAGAGAATAAGAGATATAGAATAAAAGAATAAGAGATAGGCTGACTTTAGTTTTGTTGCTAAGACATTTTTGTTAACTATTGTAAAATTAGTCTGCCAACTGATCTACATATAGCACAATCTGTTATTTTAGATAAGTTATTAATTTTAGCCGTTAGTTGTTTATTGTAATAATAGGAATAGATGAGGTCTTTTTTTTTGGAATGACTATGTGTTGCCAACCTTACGGTTTTTACGACTTCACCTAGCTTTTTAGATAAGGTCGTGGTACTACGTTTTATTGGTTGTCACAACATTATAAGAATTCTACCACCTACTGCCAGTAAAGGTATTAGTGATAAGGTTTTTGTACGAATAGCTTCATAGGAAAGCATTTTACCTACACAAAAGAGCTAGGCATAAACACGTTAAATATCAATCACATGAGCAAAATAAATTGCTCGATTTGGAGTTAGTTCGATTCATTTGCTTAGTCTAGAGATATTTATTTATGTAATACTAGCTATTTACCCGCGACTTTGTCAGAGTAGAATAGGAGTTAGCCTATGTTTAAGCTCGGGACTTTATAAATTTGCATACTTAATTTCATCTAAATTGGTCCATCGGTTTGGCCTTAAAGGCATAACTGACAGACAGATTATCGCATTAGTACTTTTATAACATGGAAGTATTGATACATGACCATATAGCGTGTCTACCTCCGTTTACATGTAAGTTTTGCATCAGAGTAGGTAACAAGGGTCATGAACCTAAAAGACGTCTTGATTAATTAAATTAGGACATCGAATTGCGTCAGAAAGTTTCCGGTTGGTACCTACTCAGAGGTTGGTACTGCAGAACTTTATTATTATAATTTTTATTCAATGTTATACGTTGAACCACTTACTGATTGTTTTTTTTATATAAATGGTAGATAAACAAAGACGCATACCGATTTAAGCTAAGAGATAAATGATATAAGGTCGCATGTAGAAATCATTGATATTAATAGTTCATCTTAGACCATGTGTCTAAAAATCTCGACTACTCTACACTTTACTTACAATGATGACGACGCCGACGGGGAGAACTGAGCCCTTACCATCAAGTACCATCAAGTACCTTTATGGCTTGACAAGTTTACTATACTTGCTACCGTTTCGGTAAATTGTTTGTATGGAAACTTTGAACAGCGCCTCTATTGGTAACTGAGAGAAACACATTCTTAGACCAAAAGTGTCATAGATTTCGATACGTTATTTACCGAACGTAATCTACACCAATTCATGGTAAAGGCACAAATGCCTTATCGATAGGCATAAATGACGTGGTTGTACAAATCCAGACATGTTGACGCACAGAACTCTACCACCTCGTGCATCTTCCCATATCTGAAGAAACCGAAATTTAATTAGGTGCAATAAGCAAATCATATATTTTACATTGTTAATCTGATGTAGGATTTGCTCTAACTTGGTTGGAGCGTTAAATATTGCTTGCAGTGTACGCTAACAATAGACGGACCATAATTCCGAATAAAAAAATCTTTGGGAACAATAAAAGATGTCATACAAATCATTTGGTAAGATACCAAATTATTTGTCTAAAATATCTTATATGTTTTCCGCGTTGGTGCAGCTGCTGAGTAGAATAGATCTGCCTCTGTGCCAAAGAACTGTTTATAGACTATAAAGCAAATCAATACGTTCTCTATAAAAAACCTAAAAGTGACATAAAAAATTGAAAAAATAAATAGTTCTGTCATAATATATGTGCCATGTAATTTTATACTAAACTTTTTTTTTATGATTTCGAAAATCTGTATTGGATTCTTCAAAAGAAAGTACCAAAATCTAAACCAATTATAGAATATGCAGAAATGGATAAAATTGAAATGAGTAAATCGAACTCACATTTAAAAAACATTGATGAAACTGCAAATAATATGAAAGATCTTAAAACTTTTGTGCTTGAGTAAATATATTTTTAAATTGTTTTATATCTCAATTATTACTAAGCTATTGTAGTATATTCATAGTATATTGCAGTATATTTTTATGTAGTTGTAGGTATTTTCATTCCAACGTCTTGTCCACATTGAGTTAAACTTGTCCATTGCTGAGTCTAGGTCTTCTCTTAATGACAGCGAATCTTTGGTAAAAACGACATCTTTCACACATACATCTTCTAATTGGAGCACTCATTTGGAATACATGAGACCGCTACTTCATTCTTGTTTGAGTTTGTATTTAATCTTTGATAGGTCATATTTTCGCATCCAGTGATTCGCTTTGATGGACTAGCTCAGAGGTTCCCAAACTTATTTCATGTAAGGCCCACATTTAAAATCAGTTTTTTGCAGCATCCTCCACCTCGTTTTTTTCTTGTCAATAACCTCAATAACATATTTTGTTTCGCCTGAAGTTTAAAAAAAACATTATTTCAAGATTTATACCCAGGTTTATACTCTAGGTTTCCAGCGCCTACAAGGGGGCGTTATCGCCCACTTTGATAAAGGCTGGATTTGCTGCTGAAGTTGCTATACTGCAGGCAAGCTTAACTTTTGAACCTCAAGATAGTTCGGTACACCTACTAGTACCGGAGTGAAGAAACAAAAATCTGATGCCAAACAGTTTTTCCGTTTATGCGGGCCGCTAGTATTTAAATAAAACGCAACACTTCAATGTGATTTTGTTTCGAGTTTGTTGTAGCATTCATTCAATACAAGAAGAGTTGGATTACTTATTGACTACATATAAATTACGTGTACTCATACAATAAAGCCATTACCTTTACAGAAACTTTTTTGAAAAGGCAGAACTACAATTACAAGTAAACAACGAGAAACATACGACTGGAAAACATATCGGAGATTTCGAAATTAATGACTTTGTACCTGTTAAAGAAGTTGGTTATCCAAAGATAAATAGTGAGGTGATTTGTAAGATTAACGAATCAAATAATAATGACAATAGTGCTGACGGTTATGTAAAAATGATACATCCAATGGAATGTAACTCTGCTGATGATATCAGGTGAGTAAAGGTATATATAGGGGATAGATGAGCTGTAACAATGTCAGAATTTGTTACTGAATATGTGTTAAAAGTAAAAAGCGAATTATGTCCTAAATGATGACGATGGATGATGCATGCCGTCTAGAGATCTATAAAGATCTATTAAGAAAAAGATATAATATAGCTATCTAACAATAAAAAAATATGATATCATATGAAATAATATAATAAATCTATCTAATAATATTATTCTAGAGTTTTGTTAATGTAGCCTATATGGCTATAAAAGGCTATTTAAATTGCAGGAACTCGATGAAAACTGGACCTTGTTTTATAAATGTAGAAAATTGCGACATCTTTAATAACAAAGAAAATATGAAAGACCCTAAATGTGATAACGTTAAAGTACCTGCTGGTATACGCATGAATACTCAGTTTTATACAAAGACTCTGTCAGGTTCAAGAAGGACTGGACGCAAGGTAGCGAACAAAAATAAAAAAAATGACAGAGAAGCTTCTAGAAAAACACGAAGTATTGCATCAAATGGGAAACCAATAACTAAACGAAAGAAGCTTGATTATTCAAGGGAAATGGCTTACAACAAAATATTTTTAGGAAAATTAGCTAATGTGGTGTTTCTGCGTTTTCCTAAACCATGAAAAATTGATGAACGTGTGATACCTATTAAAAATATTAACAGCAATACTCTTCGTTTTTTAACTTCTCGTACTGCAAATCAAAAGTTAGACATTTTTGAATGGAACACTTTCGTTTGTTCATTTTGTCTTCATTAAAGAACTTACTATATAATATAGTGACCTGGTTTAAGATAGCTAAACTGCATCTTTTGTTTCACTCTTAATTTTAATATCATTACTGATTATTGCCTCTGTGGTCTAGCGATCCGGCGTCGGACTTGGCTTCTTGAGGTCCCGGGTTTGATCCCCGGTCGGGCAACAAAACATAATTAGAAAATGTATATTTTCAATTTTCTAATAAAATTAACACTGTCCATGGATTGGATATGTGCCCGGTTGGCTTAGGCTTGCCACCTATCACATTGTGGGACTCAGTTTCTTCGGCTAGTCGTGGGTGCTCTGGTTATGTCTCTGCCCACCGCTTAAGTGATATGGGCGTGAAGATACTTACTTATTTTTAATAATTTTCACAGTTTTTCTCTCTTTGGGGCGTAAAAATAAAAAAAATAAACGTTTTCATTTCGCAGTGGACATTAATGCAATTGTAATCTGTACAAATGTAGCCTATAGTAGGCAAAATTTCGTTAATATTTCCATCATCTTTATGCCGTTACAGCATTTATTACCTAAGTATCCTGCCATTTATCTCATCATCTTGCTGGATTCTAATAATTCCGAATTATTTCCTCGAAAAACTAGCCGTAGCACAAATTTTCAAACATCCCTTGATGTCTTTCTTAATGGCAAAGCTTACATATTAGCCATTTCAAAATATAGTTCTGTGAAGTTGTAAAAACCTCTCGGTTAGCAGCATCTTAGCCAATTCAAAAAAAATTGTGATTGACAATATTACATACGGAATGTTTTCAATTACTGTCTATTGACGACAGGCTATTACAACTTAAAGAAAGATATTATTTTTTTAAGAGAACGAATCTTACCACTTTCTTTAAACGACTCCAAAAAAGGAGAAGGTTGTCTATTCGACTATGTTTTTCGAGTCGATAACTCAACGAATAGGGAATCGATTTTGATGGTACTTTTAGAAAGATTTTTTTCATGATCCGATTGGTAATTTTATTTTATTTGTAAATTAATATTACGATGTTGGTTACAATCATGTGGGACCATTTCGGAATCATTTGCTTTCGAAAAAATAATAATTCAATCGCAACGTGATTTAATACACATGTGAATAATGCACGCAATTTGATAATAATTGAAGGCAGTAAATCTGCAAAAACCGGCTCCAACTGTTTCGTTAACGAAATAGTTGGAGCCGGTTAGTGAATAATGCACGCAATTTGATAATAATTGAAGGCAGTAAATCTGTAAAAACCGTCTGTTCGTTAACGAAATAGTTGGAGCCGGTTAGTGAATAATGCACGCAATTTGATAATAATTGAAGGCAGTAAATCTGTAAAAACTGCTCGTTATAACGAAATAGTTGGAGCCGGTTTTTACAGATTTACTGCCTTCAATTATTATCAAATTGCGTGCATTATTCACATGTGTATTAAAATTATCAATTTTAACAAATTTTCTAGAAAGTGCAATTTAAACGTTTCCTATATCATTTTGGATTAATAGTTGTCGATAATAAATCTTTTCAACTACCGTAACAATATCATGGAGGAATCGGAAACGTATTAATATTGTTCAATTTCCAGCCAGGAAGAATTCCAAGTATTCTATCATGAACTCGCGAAACAGGGACCGCGGGGCGATCCATTACAGACGGTGCACTTAGGGTTGCCAACCATCCCGTAATACCCGGGATTCGAGAGACTCCGGTAATAATGGTTCACCTCCCGGGCTCCCAGGATGCAATAGTATCTCTGTTTTTTTTCTGAAATGAAACTTACTATCGTAAATCAACGAAATCAAATCTGCGTCATTCGACATGCCTTCGACATCGTCCGCCGCGATTGCGCTATATTACGCTCCCGGCAAACACTGGAAGATGCTCGAAAGCAACAAATAAATTAAAAATTAGACAAATTTAAAATAAGAATTATTTTCGAAAGTCCACTTCGAAACTCGATTTGTTAAAATCCTCCGGGGTTGAAACATTCGAGAGTTGGTAACCCTAGGTGCACTAGAGCCAATCGGAAATTCAATTTTCGATATGATACGATCCGCTAAGAGATTGCTGAAATACGATACGGTTCGTAATATAGGCTAAACTTAAACGAGTTCTATTCTCGGGGTATTTGGCAGCCACTAATGTTCTTCAGCAACTTTTTTTGTCTTGCCCGCACTCAGAGACGTCGATTAACATTTAGTCTTTCATTAAGTCATAATTTCGTATGAAAAATGTCCGCTTCATGTCCGATTAAAAGGTATGGGAGGTGCATTCTGAGTGCGACGGTTTTTCTTCTATGGAATGTCTCTAACGATGTGTCAAAAGTGAAAGCAGTTCAGCGGGGTCGATGTAATATTTTTTTATAATATTGGGAGGCAAACTAGCAGACGGATTTTCTGATGGTAAATTGACGCGGCTTAGAGACCAAAGGTGGTAATGGAGCTGAGGCCGCGATGTTAGGCCCCGAGCAAAAGTACGTTTATACGTATGGCTATCGTATACCGGGACACGTCAACGGCAACCACTGATGTTATGGTAGCAGCAATAGCTAAGGCGAGGGTACCAATCCAGGCGAGTCGCTGCAAAACTCAACCACCTAGTCAGGTGTCATGGTGTTAGTGACTTCGTTTCACTGACTTGTTGATTTTATAATACGAACAGTAGTTCTTGTACTAGTTAATTTATAACGTACATTTTTCTACTAATCAGCATTTTCACATTCCTACATCGAAAAATCTGTTTAATATCAAAATGCCTTTTTTTGTTGGCTATTTACTAATAATGTCTATGTCACAGAAGATTTTTGAATTCAGAAATTGTATACATAACCTAGGAAATTTGATAGATATGTTTTTTATGATATTGGAAAGCGAACAAGCAGACGGATTTCCTGATGATAAGAAATTCACGCCGCCTAGAGACACCAAAGATGGTAATGGTGCGTTGCTAACCTGAAGCCGGGATTTAAGGCGTCGAGCAAAAGTTAGTTAGTGTAGTTTATTTCTTGATAAAAAAGAACTAAATTGTTTACTCTAAGTTTTTTTACCTATAATCAGTCGAAATACATTTTTTTAAATAATTTAGGATTATATTAATATCCTAGAACAAGTAGGTACCTAAACATTACCGTCGAAATAAAAGTTAAATTTGCCGTTTTACACGTTTTATAAAAAGGATCCGGCTTATTATACAATGCTATAGGAATTGTATAAAACTTCTGATTTCACACATAACCTGTAACTTCTATAATATTAGTAGAAAGCCTGAAAACGCGAGTAGTCATTCTTATATCTGTCATGTTTACTGAACGGAAGTCAAAGTAATACCTACATTATCCTTTTCCTCTTTTCTTAACATACAATAGAAATCCATATGCAAAGGCTAGTGAAAAGATGTAAATAAAAATATGAACAGACATTGGGATCCAAGATAGAAAATTTTCAATTCCCGTTGAAGGTAAATTCTTTGTGAACGTTGCAGTTGGTATTTGTGAATGTTGACAGCCGCGATAACGTGGTCTGAAGTATTGGATTTAAACTGGGATTGCGACTATTGTTATGTAGTCTGTATTTTTTTATTTTTCTTTTATACTCTAGGCTAGACCACGGTTTTGGCGATGACGTTGTAAAAAGTTTTTTTTTAATTCTATCCTTACCTTCGGCAAATCTTGAATCTCTGGGTGCCTACTGCTGTGGGGATATAGACGTGAATATACTTTTTAAGCTGTAAAAGAGAAAACAAACGGGATGTCCTGATGATAAAAGACATTAAGGCAATGTCGCTAATCCGGCTAATATTAGTTAGCTAGCTAGTTAGTAGCAGCTTACCTATTTAGCGAATTTAATTTGTTATGTTTATAGTTTGTAGACCCCGTCCTAAACGATAGAAAGATAATAAGAGATCGGCTGCTAGTATAGTAATAAAATTTATTAGTATAGAAATAATAATTCTTCTCGTATTGTGGTCCAAGCAAGGATCTCCCTATTAGTATTGTGTTAAGTAACATACTTATGAGGTATCAAGTTACCTACTTTATTTTTTTAAATATGTAAAGCATGATCTAATAAACTTTACCGAGCTTTATTCGAAGTGTTGAAAAACATGATTCTTCAATAAAAAATACTAAAAACACACACTTAAAAAAAACTATAATATCACAGACAATAACTATAAAAATATTGTCATCAAGGAAAAAAATAATTGGCAACTTCTATGTTTTAAACTATTTACCATATAAGAAAAGTATCAGTTTATTTTGGTAATAATACTAGTTAAGATTTTAGTGGTTTTAGTAATGTTTGCAAATATTCCACTTAAAAATGCTGTAAAATCCAAGCATATCTGTCGAGTTCATAAATAAAAAGCAACTACTTACGTAAGCATTTGGGTTGAGAAGTGGCTCTTCAAAAATAAATCGCCGTTTTCATTGAGATATCTCATGGATACGTGGAAATAAAAATGTGTTGGGTCGTCCGCGTCGGGTCAACACAAATTCAGAATTTCAGAAATATTTGATGGACATAACTTTTACCCTCGTGTTTTTCGTAATTCATAACACGTGTGGCTTTCATACAAGTTTATAACGCACTTCAAAAATAAAGAGGTTCTTAGTTCGTCGAATCTAAAATTGTACTAGGTGGAAATCCATAGTATACACACTTTTTAAGGTAAATGCTTTTACTTTTCCACTATACGCTTTATTTAATTTATCGCCTCTGTGGTCTAGCGGTCCAAGTGTTGGACTTGACTTCATGAGGTTCCGGGTTCGAATCCCGGGTCGGGCAACAAAAAGAAATAAATAAATAAATATCTCTGGACAAGTCACACAAATTGAATCTAACCCCAAAGTAAGCAAATTATATGCTTGTGTTATGGGTGTTAGTCAACGATACTAATACACAGAAATTCTTACATATATACCAGAATAAATTTAATAAACACCCAGAACCGGAAATGCAGACATCTAAATGTTCATCACACTAATGCATGCCCCCGTCGGGAATCGAACCCGAGTCTCGCGGTTGGTCGATGTAGTTAGGCGTGTACGCTAGCCACTCGACCAACGAGGTATTTTCAATTTACTAAATAAAAAAATGTTCCTCGGGATATGTGCCCGGTTGGCGATAGGTTTGCCACCTATCACATTGTGGGACCTAGTGTCTTGTGTCTATAGGCCACGGTTGCCTCTTACCTTTGGGAAACCCTTGTACTTTTTCACATAAAAAAGTCAGATTAGGTGGATGAGTCGCAAGATTTGCAATGACTCGTCCGGTGGTAAATCCATCTGAACTTTTTCTGTCTTTATTACTGTGCTACGAGCAATGACTGTTCCCCATTGTCGAGTTTTGGTTTGGAGATTTTAGCTGGTACTAAGTTATTATTTCCATTTTTGAAATTCTATTACCTATATCTTGTTTGGTATTCAATTGCCATTGTTTTATGATATTGATACGAGTAAAAATAAATTTTAGCCATTTTTAACAAACTTTGAAAAGAAAAGAGACATATGGTCGACTCTTAAATATGTTTTTATGTTAGTCGATATCTCTTTGAGTTGTGAACCAATTTTAAAATTTTATTTGAAACTACTAAGTGGTGGTCTATTGCCACCTCGAAAGTCTGAATCTGATGATGGAATCTCAGAGAAATGATGAAAACTCAATATTTTTCGTGCATATGTAGCAACATTTTTTAGGTTGCTTTTACTTCACATGTATTTTGTGTATTTTCGTTTTTTTTTTGTGTGCAATAAGGTGTTAAATAAATAAATAGTTTGCAGATTTACTATGCTAAAATTATTTAGCTCCCAGTTATTCTTATGTAGATAATCTTGGAAAAGTTCAACGTAGATGCATAAGCAAACCTATATGAGCAAATGTAAGTCCCAGAACTCGAGCTCAAGCCTTCTCAGTTAATAATGAATTAATGAATCTGCTCAAGTTTCCACTCGCCCCAGGAAAGGAAACTTTCGAGCTACGAACAGACATATGAACAGATGTATCTATTTGATGCTGGCGTAGGTTTTGTAATTAGACTTCAAAGTTTGTAAGGAGGATGTTAATGAACTGACTTCCAAAAAGAAGTAGCTAATTGTGTTTGTTTTTTCATTATTATTATGTAAACTGACTATGTAAGGGAAAATATTTTACCAGTTTTGGAATTCTAAAAGACAATTTAATGATTTTTAAAGTATCTTCACGCCAATATCCCCGAAGAGGTAGGCAGAGGCACAACCAGGGCACCCACGACTAGCCGAAGACACTAAGTCCCACAATGTGATAGATGGCAAGCCTATCGCCAACCGGGCACATTTCCAATCCCGACCAACTTTTTTTTTATTAGAAAATTGAAAAAATCCAATTTCCTTTTTGTTGGTCGACCCGGGATTCGAACCCGGGACCTCATGCAGTCAAGTCCAACACCCGGACCGCTAGACCACAGAGGCGATTTAATGATTTTTTTTTCATGGTAATAACAAACATCGCTTATTGACATCTAAGTTAGTGATTGTGCATTTTCAACAAGAGGCTGAAGAGCTTTCTTAATTAAATGCGATCACACCTATGTTATGACCTTTCAAATTAGAACTTGACATTGTCAAGTACTGAGATTACGGCGGATATCGCCACACAGGGATCAGAGATGTGGTAACAGTCGGTTTTTGTCATAGATTTAGGAAGGCAGCACAAAAAGGGAAAGCGGTTTAACCGAACAAGGCAAGACACTACAGGATTCCACTTGTATTAACTCTCTGATCAACTGGCGTATAGTATGTATTAGCGTCAGGTATGGTAAGACCAATGCGTCGTCATATCTTTACGCCAAAAGGCCAACTAATAACTAAACGGTCATACGATAGTGTCAAATAAATTTGAAACTGACGGTTTAACGTAGTTTCTTTGTTTCAGACAAAAAATGACAATAAATATTTGGGAAGTGTGTTATCAAGATGATACATAAATCCCTCTTCACTGCGTTAAAATGGTTTACGGGCGGCGAGGCTCGCAACGAGTATCGTAGTAAAAAACCCTAATTTCCTTCACCCTTTCATTTATGCTCGGCAATCTGGACGCCTGTAGCTTATTTATTGGGGTCTCGGCCGTTTGATGGGAAGGAGGCAGAATGTGTAATGATAAAAGTTGTAGGAAGATGCAGACTAGCGACAAGCCAACTATGTCGCATTAGCTGGAAACATATTATAATCGGACGCGGCTTACGGACTTATAAATGTGTACTTGATAACGTCCGCGGGCGTTCTCGGCTAACAAAAATATACAGCTTGGCAGATATCTTTCAGACGTTCCGACGCTCAAGGTCACTTACGTCTAATAGTTTGCTAGGATCAGAGTTCATTAGCCAGATACCTTGTGAGTCGCGGCTATAAGTCGCGTTCGTCTGCTGCGTCCGATAATATGTTTCCAGCTTAAAGCTTTGCCAGCTTAAAACTTCTGTTGATAAAATAATCCTTATGGATCACATTTTGTATGTCTCTTATCATTTTGTAGATTTTGAGAATAGTTACATTATATTCATAATTAATATTTTTGTTTTCTGTACTATTATTATAAACAACTTATTCGTTAAACTTTTTTGTAATATCAAGTCGCAGTATTAAAATTAGTAAAGTAAGTTTTCTTGTAACTGCTTGCAAAAGATAAAAGTTTTAAGTTTTTATGTTTTTTTTGTTTAAAATTTGGCGTGTCTTATGTAGTCCCGTTAAAATATTATCAAGATACATATGAGTTTCGAATTAAATTTTAGCGTAATTAATAGTTTACACTGATGACGTTTTCTTATACACAGTGTAGCCTTAGTTGTGTGACTGTTGTCGTGATACTGCTACTTGACTAGTTGCTCAGACGGAAGGTCGATGCGGAAGATAATGAAACTAGTGTGCTAGCTCTGAGATCGGTAATTGTGAATGAGTGCGAATGCGAATGAATTTATTACAAAATTACGTCTGTTTATGTACATTAAAATGACATAAAAAATTGTAAACAATAACATAAAAAAATATAAAAATATTAACATCTACCGACAGAATATACATGCAATATCATTTGCCTAGTGACTACGGCGAGAACGGTCCTGTTAAATAAAAGCGTTTCTGCGGGCGAGACTCCAGTCTGCGCCAGCGAGCCGTCTGCGTCGGCCGACATCTTCAGTGAGCGGAGCGTCGTTCCTCGTACGGTAAGTCTGGTTATATGAAGAGATGCGGAGCTGTATATGCCTATCCCTTGTTGGTAATCACGTCCTTTTCAGGGCGGTCAGTGATCTTGATAGGCAGGCTTCCAGTGCTTCAAACTTGATGTGGTTTCGTACGAGAAACGGTTGTCCTTTTCAGGATAATGGCGGCTGATCGTCACTGCGTTTTATTTACCTCTTCTTGATAATAAAGTGTATCCTTGTGTTTTATTTGTTCCTCCAGGTAACGGTAAAGGTAAAGGTAAAGGTTTTAGGTTGGTAATTAAAGTAATGGAAGGTACGGATTTATAAAGGTAAATATGGTGGTAGAAGGTAAGTGGCACATATCGCTACAACAGTAAGAGATATGAAGTCGGTTTTAGTGGTGATACTGCGTTTAAATTTTTAATGTCGGATTAGTCGCTCGTCTGCGCCTAGCCAGTGTAAGGCACTACGTCGTGTAGGGTAGAGTTTATGAGTATTAGTTCAGCCGTTCGACGCTCTCTATGATGCGTTATCATCGCCTGTTATTTTTGATACCGCGACCTAATTCATGGCGGGCTCCATTTGCCCGTCTTCTCTATTACTAGAAATGTTTTTGTCAACATTGTATGTAAATTTGGGGTATCAAAACATACGGTATTTTAAGGGAAACCCCAAAAAATATGCGTGACATATCGTGGTTAGCCATTTTCTTTCCTCAGATTGAGCTCTGTAGTGGTAAGTGATATTTGTGAGAAATATAGCATTTTTTGTTTTATATGTTCTAAGAAGGAGAACAAGAAGGCGAAATTCCTGATGCAGATGACACAAATGGTTAAGTACGTTAACAAAGTAAGGCTATTAAATCGCTTATGTAAGTGAATTTGATAACTATAGTTAACTCTTAACTTAAGTTAGTTTTATTCCTAATTATGCTATTGTAAACAAAATCGGTAAGCTATTTATAAAATTATAAAATACTAGCCGATCCAGCACCGCTTGACATTAACAGCTACTACATAATATTTGATGCTCCGATGTAAAATCAACGACATTCCAAAACCAACGACTACTTACAAATAAAAAATTAATTAAAAAACATTTTCCAGTCGACCAAATTGTTAATCCCCTTGAACATAAAAAAACAAAAAAACTTCAAAATCGCTCCAGTCGTTTTGGAGAAGTTCAGTTGCATACTCACGTACAAAAGAAATACATATTCACTTTGGACAAGTGATACGTAAAACAGTACGTGTTTCTTCATTTGAAAAAATGAATGAATGAATGAAATCACAGATGTTTCCATTGTTAGCGACTGGTAAGATCTTGAGGTAATACCAATAATAAAATAATAAATCTTTATATATTATGAATTAACAAAATTTAACTTTAAAAATCTGTCCTTTCCAACATTTTGTCAACTAGTTAGACCTCTGGTTTTATGGATATCCCCAGACAGTAATTACCATTAGGTGATGAATTCGTTCGTTAACTTCCTGTTTTCTCTTGAATTTTCACATATTAATGGAATCACAAGGGAGAACTGTTGTCTCTTCTTGTTATCTCACTAATTTCCCATTGTTATTTTCCCTTTTATGTTATTGAAAGGCAAACAGGCAGATAAATTTCCTGATGGTAAGAAATTCACGCCGCCTAGAAACACCAAAGATGGTAATGGTGCGGTTTGGGGTGTCAGGCCTCGAGCAAAAGTTTACCGGCTACCTTATCCTCTGAACCGGAACACGTCAACGGCAAGCGCTAACGTTATAGCGGTAAAAGTTAAGCCTATGCTCGCCTTTCACGAGATTCCTGTCACTGGAAGGCAGATGGTCTCTTGCAAATGAGCCTATACGAGGAAAAATCCTCATCATCTTCAGTTTTTTTGTAAAGTCTGCAATAATTTAATATATTATGTTTCAGTAATATGAAATGCACTTTAAAGTTTATTTCAGCTGTTTTCAACTCGAAATTAATACGCTACGACGTAAAAGGCGTATTATTCAAGCTGTGAGCTGTTTGTAGGTCAGGTAGTTAGTTTAAAATCGCTTTGGAAGTGACATTGTTTGTTACTTATTTTAATGACCGCTTTTTAAGCTCGCTTTCATATGTGAGGTATTATTAATGAAAAACTTTTTTTCCCCTTTTGTGTCAACGTAATGGAGCTGTTTTTTTTGAAATGGCTATTATATTGCTAACCGCGAGGTTTTCACAACTTCATCGGACTATGGAGCTGGGAATAAAAAATCTGATTTCAAGGCAGTACTATAAAATTCTACTTTTAGAAAAGAAAGAAAATATATTTATTTGCTGAATATGTGTGTTGAAGTTGTTTCAAAATTATTTAAGCTTTCCAACATATTCTACCACATTGTGGTGTGCAAATATTAAAATATTTTTAAAAAGTGATTATTTTATTATATACATAATGTTTTAATATTCATACAACAAATAGTTTTTCTCTTATTACAATTTGAATTATAACTTACAAACAATTTTAAAATATTATTAAATTTAACCTTGTCTACTGTAAACTACCACCGTTTCCAAATCTAGCCAGTCGGGAGAAGACACGGCGAAACAAACTCACCAACAGCCAGTAGTATAATCTATCGTCCTTGTAGTACCATCGTTTCCAAACATAGCTCGCTTTTTGAAATCATAATAAATTATTATTATTATTACAAAATTTATATTGTTTAAGCTTGTCTGCAAGCAAATCTTTAACACTATAATATATCTTATCTAACAACAAGTCAAATACCTTTATGGTATTGGGAGAGAAACGAGTCCGTGGATTTCCTGATATACACACCGTACTTGGAACGCAAACAAACACAAATTTTATTAGTGTACAATAAAGTTTGAAAAAAGCATATTCACGCCCATATCCTCGAAGAGGTAGGTAGAGGCATAACCAGGGCACACACGACTAGCCGAAGATACTAAGTCCCACAATGTGATAGGTGGCAAGCCTATCGCCAACCGGGCACATTCCCAATCCTGAGCAACATTTTTTTTATTAGAAAATTGGAAACCTAGTTTTTTGTGTTGCCCGACCCGGTATTCGAACCCGGGACCTAAAGTAGTCAAGTCCAACAACTAAACCGCTAGACCACAGAGGCGATAAAAGTTTAAATAAAATAACAAGTAAATAATCACACAATCCACTAAATAATTTTCCTGAAGCGAGGACTACAATTATTGTTTATAATACGCTTTAGATACTGGTCCTTTGCTATCACTTTTATTATATTTATCACATACAAAATTCGAACAGAAAATTTTCCGGCTGTTTTACTACAACCCTTTCCATATGTAACCCGTTGATTGCATCGGCGGAAAATTAGACGTGCTCAGTGAACGCGACGGACGACGTTTGGGAGATAAGCGTAATACGGAGCATTGATAACGGCGGAGGCTGCGCTCCTTATTGATATGGGAGGCTTATGCCAGTTTTCCTTACAATATATTATGTTTAGGGAGTTTGAATATTCACTTTTGGTGGCACGGGCTTGTAGTTTTAAGGAAGATACATAATTGGTTTTTAGGAGTTGATGCAGGGGATTTTAGGAGTGACGGAGAGGATTTTAGCAGTCTAAGATAATCCTCTCGAAACGTCTCGATACGTCGCTGTCTTGTGGCCATAATGTTAGGTCAATTTTGCCAGTTAACCGGCTTTGGTAGCCTTTTCGAAATGTTTAACAGGGAGGCAAACGGCATATTCCATAAATTAAACGTCTTGAAAATGTTATGGACAAACTAATCTGACAGCAATAAAAATGTTTTGTCTCTTTATATTACCGTCGTTGAAAGAAGATAGAGATAACTTAAAATTTGTTAACCGAGTACGCAACAAAGTTACGATTATCGTTTCTTACTATCAGGAGAACTGGCCGAGTTCGCAGTGCTTTTAGCATGAGTAGATTGAGTTTGGTAATTTACGTAAAGAAACTATTTAATGTGTTCTGATTATTGTTTAGTTCTCTTAGTTACCAGAAGAGGCGCTAATCAAAGTTTTTATACAAGCAATTTACGGAGACACAAGGGAGAGTGTTAGTGTACGTTTTGTAAAGATGAAAGCAAGGATGTTCTTTATTCTTTCATGTACAAACCAGGGAACTTTTTTTGACAAAACTGCTCAGTATGTAGTTTATACATACATAACGTGACTATCTATTTTTTAAGTCAGAACGGGACACCTGCGGAAATATATAATAAAAATAAAAGTTTGTAAAAATTATTTTATTATAGAAGATAGAATTAGAATAACATAAAATAATTAGAGAACGGGGCGTGACTTCTAAGTCGTATTTTTGTATTTATTGGCGGAGCAAAGTTTCAAAATATCGGTTCTTGTTTTTATATAAATGTGGAACTCAGTTCATGATTTATTTATATTTATCTTCGTAATCAACGTAGCTCACATTAATGCAACACTCAACTGTGTTTTATCACTTGTCCATATTTTGTTCATTTGAGAAAAAAATCTTTCGTCGGGTGCGTTACTTCTACGCAAAACGGAAAACGAGACTATGTCGGCCTCGCTGGGGACGCCGGGACAGACACACTGAAATCGGGACTGTCCCGTTCAGAAAGCGACGTATGGTCACGTTACACATACATCACATCTATCAGAATAACAAATAAAATGCGAAGGTGAAACCGTAGGTGGAAGCTAGTATTTAATATTTGAATCACAACACTTATCCATATTTTTAATAATCTTTGTAATTTATTAAGATTATTTTTAAAAACAAATTATTTTAATCTCTAATGTACATTACCACCTTTTCAAACCTAGCTAGTCAGGAGAAGAAAAGACGAAACAAAGATCTTGACAACTATAACTAAGTTTATAGTTCTTAAAGATATTTGTAAGAAAGCGTCGTAAACTCTAGTTTTATAAAAAATACGTTTTATCGAAACACGACCCAGTGTAAGTCCAGTCGCGGGCAAAAGCTAGTGCATGACGTAATTTTTAATGGAAACCCCACTATGAATTCACTCGTCACTTGTAATTTCGCCGTGAAAATGTTGTTAGCGCAAATGCCTCCCATTTGTATGAATAGCTTTAATCAAGCCTCATTCAGTGCTCTTCACAAGACGGCCCTGTTCGTGCCTCAGTAAAGAATGCTAATTTCCTGTATTAACATATCACGTTATAATTTTCTTGAAAAATACAGACTATTTTCTGCTATTTTAACGCTATTCAAGTGAGTTTAATGCTATATGGAAGGTGACTGCTAATTCATTAACAGGCTCAAAAAGGAAGAAATTCTCAATTTTACTATGTTTTTTTTTAATTTTTGAAGTGAAAACTACATTAGCGGTGTTGCGCACTTTTTTGGATGGGTAAAAACTTCAAAACTTGCGTTAGGACTCGTGACCTGATCGAAAATTCATAAGATGGCGCAAAGCGCTTGCGCGAATGTTCGGTTGGTCATGTTTGTGTACTATAGCGCAATAAGTGAATATTGTGTTCTACCACATAAATGCTAGTACTTTCATACTGATAATTAAAGCAATTTGTGCAAAATTATTCCCTAACCATTCCAAAATATCACAATGCAAAAAATTCCAAAATGCACAACGTATTATAGCACAAATATTCAAGTTTTTACTTCTGCCGGCACTCCCAGAGTGCAACCCGTCGGTTATTTTGTTTGTTTGTAAGGCGATTATTTAGCCAATAGCAAAGTTGATGACAGATTTTGATGTTTTTTTTAAAGATAGTTCATGATTATATCTCATGTTAATTTGATCACGATCAGACTAGTAGTTTTTGAGTTATACTTAACAGTGCATAATTATGCATTAGTAACTAAAAAAAAATAGTTAATAACTCAAAACCGACCAGTAGGATGTTGATAATATTTATGTGTGTCAATTTCGAGTTATTTTTGAAAAAAGAATTATCAAATCGCTAATATAGATACATAATAGAAATGATACCTAATGAAATAGTTGGTGTCGACGTGTATCTTTACTAGGTATCTTTACTAGGGTATCTTTACTAACATGATAAAGCTAGCGAGTTTATTTGTAACGCGCTTATCTCAAAAGCTTCTTATTCGAAATGGAAAAATCTTTCTGTGTCAATTTATAGAATACTAGTTGTTTGCCCCCGACTTCTTCACTATTTTCGAACAAACTTTTATTTCCCATTATATTCCTTGTGGAGGTTGATTTTAAAAAAAATGGCTTATGATTGAAGTCGAATCTTTTGTTATATTCGTATCCAATTTCATCAGTCTGTTCAGGTGTTCAGCCGTGAAAGAGCAACAGACAGACTTTCGCAATTGTAGTATATAAGATTAGTATGGATCTTCAGGTGCTATGCGAGCGTGGGTTTAAACGACGGACGGCTAGTATAATTACAATTTGATAAAATAGTTTTTTTTTAACTCTTTCTACCTTCGCCTCTGTGGTCCGTTTATTGGAGTTGACATGACTACATTGTTACATGAGACCTCGGATTCCGTTCCCAGGTCGGGCTACTCGAAACTTCAAAAAACCGACTTTGATTTCTCAATAAGTAGGTACACAAAATTAAGTATTTTCTTAGATTGCCATAATTAGGTCCAGAATTGGTGGCAATGGGAACACCTCGTTATTATGCTCTTTTAAATAAAATTTAATTTAAAAATTTGGTCAGAAATTACGGAGAAATCGCTTAATATACATATAAAATATACGAGTCGAACATGTAACCTCAATTTCACATTTTATTGAAATATCTTCAAAAATGTTTGTATTTTCTGCTATTTGAATACTAAAAAAAATTTAAACTCAGCGAAAAATCAAAAATATATCCATGAATTGAAAACCTTTTCATTTTTGGGTCGTTTAAACAGGAGATATTTTGATAAACTTTTCGAGGTCAGTTTATTCTACCCATAATAACCTTTTCTGTGTTATTATTGCATTAATATAACTTTACTCATTCATTTGGAAAGAAGCATCAATATTATTCATCCAAAATTTTGCATGGTTAAATAAATATGGGATATGCAATCTAAAGGTAACGAAAAAAGTTGAGTTTTCTTAGTTTGACGTGTAAATTTGTTTACGGTAAATTGATTTAAAAATGTAAACATATTTAACTAAACGAGTTTAAAAAATATTTAAACAATATTTGGTGCAAGTGGGCCTAAGTGTATGTCTGTGGCATCATAACTTTTGAATGGATGGAGCGATTTCGATGCGGATTTTTGTTTCACAGCCGATGCAATCGAAATAAATTGTAGCTGCATTACATGTAGTTTTTGTTATTTTTTTTTGTCAAATGTACACTTTATATACGTAACTCAGTTATTTTTCATTTTGGAACAAACAAACAGCTGACTGGATTACTGATGATACGAAATTCACACCGCCTGGAGACACCGAAGGCGGTAATGGTGCTTTGGCGACTTGATGCCAGGCCAGGATGTTAGGCCTCGAGTAAAGATAAGCTTCCCGTCTAAGGTAGATTGAAGAATCCTCCATATCGGAACACGAACATATAGCGGCAGGAATAGTTAAGGCGGTGGTACCAATCCGGACGAGTTGTTGCGAAACTCTGCCACCACTACTATAATTGACTAGTCAGATATCACGGTGTTAGTGACGGTAAGCCCATGATCGCCTTTTACGAGCTGCCTGGAAGGAAGGCAGATGGTCTACTCTGCAAAAAGTCCGGATCTAAGAAAAAAATGTATCTTCACGCCCGTATCGAACGCCCGGGAATCGAACCTGAGACCTTAAGAAGTCAAGTCCGACGCGAAACCGCTAAACCACAGAGTCCGGATCAACACGGGGAAAATCTTCTAAGTACTAGGTCAATACTTCTATCAATTGCAGTTTGTTCCTTCAATCCTTTCAGCTTAGAGCTATTGTTACTTCATCTTCCGTCCGGTCTAGACGTGATTATTTTTTGGTTGGCGACCGTCGTTTATCCACCGGACGTGGAAGTTGCAAACTAAAGCTTTATAAATTGAAAAGCGACCATAGCTGTTAGTAAAGCTCAAAACTTGAGCTTCATGTTTAAACATATTTATTTGAAGGAGCTCCGTCGTTGGGTTAAGATTATATCCAGTATATTTAGTAAAATCTGTCATGTAGGGTTCAATCAAAGTAGCTTATGGTTGTTATTTAACTATATCAATACATTTATGCACTTAAATATATGTTGGCATAAATTTAATTAAAAAACCAGACCCAGAAACAGATATATGTATGTTGATGATGAAGATATGTATGTTGAAAATTACTGCATTTATTGCGTAAAATCGCATCTGTGTTCTAGCGGTCCGGCATCAGACTTGATTTCTTGAGTTCCCGGGTCCCGGATCTCTGGATCAGATAACAAAAAAAAAAAGAAAATGTGAAGGCTTGTAGGCTTCCTATCACATTGTGGGACTTAGTGCCTTCGGCTAGTCGTGGGTGCCTTAGTTGTGCCGTGAAGATTCATCTTATCGCGTAAATTGTAACATTACAAGAATATTTGTATGAAAAACGACGCTTTTCATTTTGTTCGGCTCTAGCGTAATACCTAAGTTTAATGATTGGTTTTCGCCTCTGTAGATTAGCGTTCTGTTGTAGGACTTAACTCCATGAAGTTCCGGGTTCGATCCCTGGCTCAGGCAATAAAAATAAATTGTGTTTTTCAATTTTTTAATAAAACAACGTCGTTCGGGATTACCTTTTCGGGGATTTTCGGGGGAGTGAAGATTTTTGAAGTTATACTTCTTTTGGCGCGTTGGGAAAAAATGATAAGGGTAAATTTTTACGATGCGGCGCACACCGTCCCGAAAAACCGACATGATGAAGTTAGCTATAGATAACATTTTAGCTTATCAAAAAAAGGTACCAACAAAGTAAAAGTAAGGACATCTACGTATGTTTGCGTGAGAACTGACAACTGTATTCACAATATTTCTTTATTTCTATGGTTAGTGTCATTTTGTCTACAAATGTAAAATAAGGCAAAAGATAAAATTTTTAAAAAGATTTTTAATCTTATTACGCCGAAAAAGTATATATAACTTCTAACGCGTGAACATAAGTACACACACAATTTTTTTTTATTATTGGTTTCCTTGGCGTTTGGAACAGTCATCATCACACAAAATTTCATAAACATCACCGGACTTTAGTAAGTATGTGTAGCAATGTTGTTTTTATCGAAAAATTGGAAAAGTCCTTTTTTTGCCGGGGTATCGAACCCGGGCCTCACGAAGCCAAGTAGATGAAAGAGTGTAAATAAATTTTAAACTCTTCTATTTAGCTATAATTAGTAAATAGCGCTCCCTACAATATTTTATTTACTTATTATTTTTATTTTTAATTTACTGGAAGGCAAACAAGCAGACGGATTTCCTGATAGTGAGAAAAATGGTCCTGGTTCCTGGTGGTCATTCTGCCACACTTAATATTATAAAAGCAAAATCTTCTCTATCTGTCTGTTATGGCTAAAACAAGGCACCGATTTCGTTAAATCTTCATAACCATGTTGTTAAAGACCCGAAACTAACATTTTTTTGTAAAAAATCAACTGTCATCCCCATTATAAGTAATGAAAGTTTGTATAAAAATCTGTTCTACGCTGACAATGTTATGGGTAAATAGCAAGTATGTACCTAATACTTTAGTACTGCTGTTAAGTATGTGTTACAGATTGATAATAATCATTTTATTATCCTATCCTATTAATATATAAATGCGAAAATTTGTCTGCTTGTTTGTTTGTTACTCCTTCACGCAAAAACTGCTGAACCGATTTTCATGAAAGAACAATGCCCATCTTTCATACATTGAAAAACCTGTCAAATGATTTTTTATTTACAAGTTGTATATGAAGCACTAATATTGTTTTCAACGTAATATTGTTTACTTTAAATGAATATCAATTCATTTTGTCTTATTTAAGTCGGAAAGAAAATATATTGAGATTATATGTTTTTGAGGTTACATCATAGAAATATATGCTTAAAGGTCAATGGGTTACATAGAGAAACTTTGCAGTGTAAAGTAACATCTGTGTCTGTCAAAAGTGTCAAACTAATCTCGCATGACACGACGCGAATGCACTGTCAAAACTATAAATCATTTTCACAGAGAATATTTTTCTCTGTGTTATAATTTTTTAATTATATATCTTTTGGTACACAACTAAAATTAAGTATTTGTAGTTCAATTATTCATATTTCTACTTATAAATTACGTTTAAGCTTCTTTAACATATATAAAAACGGTAGGTGGTGAAAGTAATGGGTAACAACAATCGTGGAACAGAACATTTCAAACACTTGAACCACAGATAATCACAGCTATTGTTTAATTTGCCATTTTATGTGTTATTTTTTTAAGACTTTCAAATTAAAAACATCCATTTATAAAATTAACAATAAAAAAGTAATGAGAGATTTTATGATAACAAAAAATCAGCAATTTATGTAAAAGTTTGCATAAAATCGGTCCAGTGGTCTTCATTTATCACATTTTTTGTGAAAAATGAATTCAATAAAATAATCCGCCATTTTGTCAATGGCTATTTTCCAGTCAAATCGAACCTTTTTTCAGATGGGGGTTGTGCCGTCATGTTGAAACTTTTTTCAGTTTTTTCTTTTTTTGTTTTGTTGTGTTATGTCATTTATGCGGTCATATTCGTAACGAAGCAAGTACCGGGCCGATAGTATTGTATATAATTCTTGCTTTAATCATTGTTGTTATCTTAATTTTACTTTTCCACTGAAGTATTATTAATGATTTGTCTGTCTTGTTGCACTTCAAACTAGCGTTTCCTAAAGTTGTAAATATAAAATAACTCAAAATGGACCATAACCTATAAAATAATCATTTTCCCCGAAATATTGGAAGTGAGTTATTGTGACCAATACTTTGATGTATATAGACGATTTGTCCCTGCTATGGGACCATTAACTTCCGAAAGGTATAATGTACCTCCAGAGCATTAGTGACCCCTCAAGACGTTTAAGAGCCTCTGAGGCCTCCCGGAGAGTTTCCGCCCGGGTGTGACGTCATATCCGCTTGTGATTGATGTGGGGAAAATGTCAGGAAAATTTTGGTCAACAGTTTTGTTATGATTAAGGAAATAGATTTATAAGACTCTTGTATGTGATTTCAATTTTTTTTTATTATTAAATACGTGGGAATTATCTATATCAATGCGAAAGTCAGTTTGCATGTTACGCGTTTATGGCTAAGTAATTTTGGTGAAATTTGTCGTGGAAATTCAAAAACCATTCCCATTTTAGGTTTTTGGGTCTTTAAAATTTAGGTCTCTAACGCTCTCTCTGTTGTATAATTCAACAGCTCGAATGATTTCAACGGGAGAGCGACAAAACTAAAAGACAGACGAAGCTAACATCTAGTATTTTTTATTTCAATACATTCTTATACTCTTTGACTCTGTGATCTGGTGGTCAAGTGGTCCGGCGTCGGGCTTGACTTCTTAAGGTCCCGGGTTCGATTCCCGGTTCGGGAACCAAAAAAAAATAGAAAATGTACATTTCCAATTTTCTTTAAAAAAAATAACGTACCCTGAGATTGGATATGTGCCCGGTTGGCGATAGGCTGATCACCTATCACCTTGTAGGACTTAGTGTCTTCGGTTAGTCGTGGGCGCCCTAGTTGTGCTTCTGCCTACCGTTTCGGGGATATGGGCGTGAAGATACTACATTTTTATACCCATTGCAAATGCGGCTGAAATTATGAACCCGGGGAGACATGGGCTGACATTCCACGATCAAATCGCTTAGGTTGTCGCATAAAAATCCGAGGGTGGTGCCAAGAGTGCCTAATACAGGCGTGTTTGTATTAAAAGTAAGAATGTAAAGGAAACCAGGCAAGTCTGAAAGGATCAAGACATTTGGCACTCGATACTCTCTGCCCAGTACGTAAGGGGCTTGGCGTGAAGATATGTATGTAAAATCCTATCAGATGTTGTTAAAGCTATAAGCTAGCAAAACTCGCACTTGATTTATGAAAAGGCAGATATTGGCAGGAAAAGTTTGCTCTGTTTCTGCCATTTTGAACCAAACATATTTCTGAAAATGGGTAAGTTTATAGCACAATACGAATACCGTAGTTTCCCCCAACATTGCACTATGATCTTTCATTCTCTGATCCAATCTGTTCCTTATAGACTTTTGTCCTTATGTTATCCCTTTGCCACTTATATGGGGAAAAGAAATATACAATTTAAATTTTGTCCTCATCCCGCAAATGTTTATCCCAGACTTAGGGTTCAATAGTTGTAAATATTTCACCCCCCTCACTTTGAATAGGTTTCATAAATATTTCATTGGTATTGAGATTTCTTTTCTCTGATATATTTTCAATCGGGGTAAGAGGATTTTAATAGTTTCGTGTAAAGCGAGTTTGATAAAAGTTTCTTTTATGACACATAATATCTAATATAACTTTCCACATTATATTTGCTTACTTTGTGTTTAGCTCCATTTGTGTAATTCCAGGGATTTAATGGGTATAAATTCTACATAAATGTAACAAAATCGGGTATGTTACAATTTTAGTTAAATGATATTTAGTTTTTCGGATTCTTTTAAGCCCTGAACAACAAAATGACCATTTAAACATTTAAAAATATATCATAAAGCAAAACCGAGGTCGCCGGTACAGCTTGGAGTTCATAAACCATATGAATAAAAAATATCTATAAAAATAAGTCGAAGATTGAGAAAGGTTTAAAAGATAAAAAAATTATAAAAACTGCTAGGAAAGTAGAACTAACATTTTAGTAATTTTCTGTAGTGTGTCACGTATCAATTTTTTAGTCGTAATTTCAGCTATTTGTTTTAGAACAATGACCCTACAGCTTGCCAAAAAATGTTATCTGCATCAGGGTGACTAAAAAGTCCGTTATTTGTTAATATAATAATATTTATTTATTCGCCAAAAATGTGGTAATTACAGTAAGTTGTTACAATTTTTTCGTGATCCTGCGCATTTTGTCATACTTTAACATGCACTATAGTTGCCACAGACAGACAGACACGTCAAACTTATAACAGCCCTCTTTTTGCGTCGGGGGTTAAAAAATACAAAATCTATCAATATTTAAAATAATAAATTGTATATTCTGAAACATAGCTAATTATTTTTGTTTTTCATGCTGTTATGGCAGGTAGTTTACAAATAACCATAAACATAACAAATAGCAGAATAGTAGTCAAATTAGCCGTTGTAACTAACGGTTTTGTTTATTGTAACTAACTAACTAACTATTCGCATTAGTGTAAAGAACTTGCAATAGAAAGTGCTCTTTTATCTATAAAACATTTCAGCTGATTCATCTGTTTTAGATGCTAAAGTTTCGTAACGTTCCGTCCGGATTGGTCCCTGCCTTGTTTCTTTCTTTCGCCGATACATTGATACTAGCAGCTGTTGTTATCCAGTCTGAATGGAAAGTTAAGGGATAAACTTATTAACGCAAAATGTCTTAACCCTAGGCTTAGGTGGGTAACGGTGGGTAACTAGGCTAGGTTTATAGACGCCAACAAGAGAAAATAGTGCGTTAAGAAATGGGTCTGATTGTTTTCCTTTCAATCTCAAAAAAACCACCTACGTTTTTTTGGATTCTATAGCATAATTTTATGAACAACTAGCTGTCCCGGCGAACTTCGTTCCACCCTGTCAGGTTTGGAAATAATAAAGTATCTTTCCCTAATTAATCCCTAATTATCTTTCCCTTTTTCCCTGCAACTTTCCCGGTTTTTCTCTTCGTAAGAACCTTCACCTGATAATAACTAAAACAATAAAAAAATAATTTGCCAAATCGGTCCAGTCTTTCGGAAGTTATGCGCTTACCAACACATTTAGCGATTCATTTTTATATTATAGATTTTATCTCTATTCATAACCCCAAATGTAACATAATATTGTGAATTGTGTCTTTTTTGCATAACACGGTCTAAATGACATACAAATTTAAAAAAACACGCGCATGTTCTCGTCAAAATAACCTACCGAAGTTTGTCAACGTTGATCCCTTTTCAGAAATAATTCGGACCCTTCCCGAAACTTTACAACTGCTTCCCAGGGAGTGATAGCCGGGGCTCAGTAATTTTAACTAATGAGACTTTGTTGAAAACCGGGATACGCTCATTATGTTATATGCTTTTAGTGTAACCTTGGGTCGTACGTAGTGACGTTGCTCGGAAGATTTATTGCTTGCTAGGTTCGAACTGTTCTTAATATTATTATTAGGTCCTCATATTGTTATGTGTTCTAGGGTATTGCGCAGTAACGTCACGGTATAAATATGAACAATATGTAAATTAAGTCTATATGTCAAAATGTAGGTATTTTATATCACAAAATATAAATAGGTACAGAAGTCAATCTCATGTAAGTATATCGTTTTTGATAACTGCACTCGGCGGTTGTGCTAGGGTTGTCGTTTTATCCACAAAAAACTGATAGTGGTGTTCGCATTCTGTCTACCACGACCGGGACTAAGCGTGCAGATATGTGAGTATGGGTTTTTGTTGATCCATTTTGCATAAAAAAGTTTAAGTACATCTCAATCGGATGTCACTCGCTATCCCAGTGGTCTACATTGGTTGACAAAATCGTGTCCGTGTGATATGTCTATGTGTGCGTTCTTCGAAGTCACTTTCTATGTGGATTGCGTTCTATACCTGTCTATATTTTGTGCCTACATTCTGTTGTAGCAACAGGGTTGTCATGTTATTCTTTTATCAGTCAAATTTTAATAACTACGTAGTTATAATATAAGTAGTTGATCTCATAATGCCGGTTAATCCCGTCAAAAGACGAATACTTTAAGAGGCATATTAAATAAAAATCGTCCAAGTGCGAGTCGGACTCGCTTATGAAGGGTTACGTACTATCATCTATCTATTAAAAAAACACGTTCATTGTGTGGGTTGCGTATTTAAAAAAAAGTATCAGTGAATGTATGACGGCTAAAATTTTTAAATATTTTCATATTAACATTTTTTTCTTATTTTTTCAGGAACTTGATATAACTAAAATCAATTTGATCAACGAATATAAAGCTGTGAGTAATAATTTATTCTTTTTCATTCATGATATCTTAAAAGAACTGTGTTAGGCATAGTCAAGGTGCTCAAAACAAATATGATTGGGACAGGTGACAGGAATTATCGCTTTGTCTGTTTGTTTCCACGCCACCGGAAAGCCACTAATTTCTTGAATTTGAATTAATTTTTAGAAATTATTTAATTGATATCTGAGGCTTCAGATATAAGAATCATGTTAAATCATAACCGGTCATGAGGTAGAGACACTTGTCTGACATTGCACCAGTAGGATATCAGTATAATGTAGCGTGCGATGGGGTTATCACATCCCTACGTCGTACTCTGTGACGTTGTTCTAACGAATTTTACTATCAGAGTTTTTTTCAGTAATATGTTTTTTAGATCGACTTCGATTTCACGAGTATACTAATGTTATTGTAGGATATAAGTAGTTTTCGTGGAAAACTTCAAATAATTATTGACATCGTGTAAACGCAGATAAAAAATATTTTTTATGTAAAAGATAGATTGTCAAACTCTTCAGAAAATAAGAGACGACCGTCGTTAATAGACACCATATATATTACTGTGTTGCTTCTTAGGGACACACTCACTCTTCAGGAACACAACAATCGCGAGCAAGACGTAATACAAGAAGCAGGTTAGGCGGTGACATCAATTTGGTAAGCTGATTCACGGCGCTCTCCCACCAAGTTATGATCGACGACACTTGTGGAATAATCCAGTAACCACCAGCATGTCGTCACATCGCTTGTGATCGAGATCTTTTTTTAAAAAAAGAAAAAAGGTAATGATTTTCTTTTTTTTGTTGCCAGATCTAGGGATCGAGCCTCCCCTCAAGAAGTCAAGTCCGACGCCGGACCACTAGACCAAAGAGACGATCGGTACACCAAAGTATGCAATATTAAGTATAACTCTTAAACCACTTGTCCCAAATTGATCAAATTTATATTACACCGCCTTTGAATTATTCTATCTTTCGTATAAAAAACTATCCTTATCCGTTCATTATTTTTCGAGTAAACATGTAACAAACCTACAAAGAAACAAAAACGTAACGACAAATTGATAACTTCGCTATTTTGAAGTCGGTTAAAAAGGCCAGTATTTAATAAGGACAGACAAACGTAACTGAATTAAAAGATCTCCTTGCCAAGAAGTTTTAATTAGTCGACACAGTTTGAAGATACGCTTGTCAAGAGGTCTCTCCATCTTGTAATGGAGGACGTCTCGATAGGAAGGTCCCTGGATGACAGTTTTGCCAATTTACATACAAATAATTGTAATAGATTGCGCTCCTACGAACCGTTTTGGGGGAAATTGTGTTCGTTTGTATAATTTGTCAATCCCTATTCTGTTAGGATAATGGAATTGTATGTTGGGTTGATTTGATCATAGCTTGAGGCTTCCGTATGGATCAGTTAACCAATTCTCTTATCTTTCATTATGTTATTACGTAATCTATACTAATAGTTTTGTGTAATTATGAAATAACAAATTAAATAGGCTTACTGTATGTTTATGCACATATCCTCGAAGCGGTAGGCAGAGGCATAACCAGGGCACCTATGACTAGCCGAAGACACTAAGTCACACAATGTGATAGGTGGCAAGTCTATCGTCATCGGGCGCGTATCAAATCCCGGTTATTAATATTTTTGTTAGAAAATTTAAGATACTCATTTTCTATTTTTTGTATTGCCCGACCTGGAAATCCAACCTAGGACCCCAAGAAGTTGAGTCCGACACTGGACCGCTAGACCTAATAAGAGTATCGCCTCTTTTTAACCGCCGACGCAAAAAGAGGGGTGTTATAAGTTTGACGTATCTGTCTGTGTGTCTGTCCGTCTGTGACTTCATGACTCCTGAAGGTATGCAGTGATTTCAATCCCACCCAAAACATAAATGTGAAAGGCTGCCAAGTTCGATAATATGGGAATGCTTTGCCTATAAAAGAAGTGAGATCAGAATAAGTACCAAGTTCCATACACATACCTCAGTTAAAATAGTTACAGGAATGCACACTTGATTTTCCGCAGTTTGAAAAGTAGATACTGAATAAATATCATATTAAATACCTAAAATTCGAATACTTACAGGAACGCAAACCTGTTTTTTCAGCAGTTTCCTGATAAAAAATTTTTTTTTCTGTACGTTTTAATGATGTTGTTTGGCAAGTTTTCACACACATTGTTATAAGCCTACTAAACGCTATGTGTTAAGTATATAATTTTTTATTAACACTTGCCAAGTTTAATGAAAGATAAGATTTTTTTTACAATTTTTAATTTTACTTCAGATTTAAAAAAAAAGTGATGAAAGTAAAGAAGATAGATTTAAAAAAAAAGTGATTAAAGTGAGCCCATTATTACTTTCATAACATTTTTACTAATATATAAAATTCACGTGTCACAATGTTCGTTTCCGAACTCCTTCGAGACGGCTTGACCGATCCTCATGACATTTTCTGAGCATATTGAGTAGGTCTGAGAATCGGCCAACATCTATTTTTTATACCACTAAATAATAAGGGTGACACAACAAAAACATTTTTTTACTAAAATCACATTAAAATATAGCAGAACAACGTCTGCCGGGCCAGCTAGTATCACATAATATAGTTATTAATAAGTGTGGGACCTAAACGAAAACAAATTGTTGTTTAAGCGACGCGATGGATTTTTTTTACTTTGCGGTTAAAACATTTCATCAGTTTTTGGTTTGTAACCTGCATTTTTATGGAAGAGGAAGCATGTGGATTGTATGATGGAAACCAATCACAGTGATAGTCATTTGAAGGAACTGACATCGCTTAACAGTTTGGCAAATAATTACAGCGCACTAAAGCTTCATTCTACCCGGAAGAGGTGCTTCCGACCTAAAAGCATATTATTATAGTAGCGTCAAAATAATGAGATGTTATTTCCTTTTTTTTTCAATTTTTAATTTTACTTCAGATAGATTTAAAAAAAAGTGATTAAAGTGAGCCCATTATTACTTTCATAGCATTTTTCTAAAAAACGCAACTTCTTTAGAATAGGTATGTTTTTTCAAACTTAACTAAATTTCTTTAACAAAGTCAGCCACCTTTTTTGGTGCTTTACTATGCCAATTGAAACTGAAACATGAATTTCATAACTGAATAATTTTAATGGTTTTAGGACAGTGAAAAATATTGGAGTGCTATTTTGCACTAACACGGAATAGTTTCGATATCATTAGTGATAAATATAACTCATTTAAAGGATATCAATAGCGCTCTGACATATCAACTTAAATGTTAGCGAAAGTGAAAAAAAATGAAAGAACACATGATTTTTTCATTTGATGAGGAATGTATGACAGTAATACATCTAAACCCTCAAGCTACTATAAATAACACTACCGATTAAGATGCTACGACAGTTTAAACGCTAAAAACAACTGCAATTTAAATAAAGTCACAATCAACAAAAAATCCATCAACATTAAAGTATCCAACAGAAAGTTCCGATGTCACCATATAAATTAATGTCCAGAGGAATTGGGAAGCATTTTTCGAAGTTGAAAAAAAAACAACAACGATGACTTGAACAAAACTTTCCTCAAGAATAACTTCAACAAAACCCTTAATTAATCACAACCTCCAGACGATAACCGCAAGGAGCGCGTCCAAATGGTCGCTCTTAAAATTATATAAGTCCAACCACAAAACTTAAGTCATAAAGAAGCAAAGACAAAGTCCGGGGACATTTTTCATTACAACGTGGAAATTCCAACAGCTCTGTTTGTAAACAATTATAAGAAGTGTCCGGTTGGGACTAATTGCACTTGGGCCATTTGTTTTAAGTGCAACTCGCAATTGTTTTCGGCTTTATTTTTTTTTGAATTTCGAAGTTGTAGATAGTCGAGTTCCGTTATAACATGCTGGGACTTTCATATTCTTTTCCTTTATGGTAATCATTCGCATATTTATCTTTCGACTTCTTAATTAATAAAAAAAATACACATCCTAAAATTAGAGTTAATAATATCATAAAATATAACTATAATGTAAAGATAAGTTTGACCTGACTGCGGTCCCTGTGACAATAGAATTCTCAGTTCCTCATTCTCAGACCTCAGAGGCGATCGCATTTAAAAAAATAAAAATTGTACATAAAATAAACATCTGAAAGAATGTATAAATACTAATCACATAATAAGATTGCTTATGTAACCTGAAAAAGCTAACTTTATATATATTTTAAATTAGAAAGCAGATAATACAAAAAGTAAGCTGAAACAACATAAAGGGAGAGGCCCTTATATTTCGGCCCATGTTGTTATCTGGAATACCTTTTAAATTAAATGTTTTAACTATCAGATGGAGATGAGGGTACTAAAATGGCTCCGTCATAAAATTCTTCACCCTAAAGCTGGTTTCATTTGTTGTATTGTGAGTTACGACAGTTTTCCTCTTTTAGAATGAATTAAAAAAATATTCACGATTTGGATTCAGGTAACCCAAGTGTTAGTTTCGAGCTATTTTGACCAATTGGTCTATATTCTTCGCTAACTTGGATTTGACCGATAAGATTTTTTTGAATAATCTGTTTGTTGTAAACCTTGACTTTCTCATCATGACAAAACTGTTGCCAACCTCGCGGTTTTTACAATTTCACCGGGCTTTACCTTACCTTGACTGTGACTTCGAAGACTTTGACGGCGACTCCCTGGATTGTCTTAACAAAGGGTCTCGGGCTAACAAGGGTTCAATTGTTATTTATACGTTGCCGATTTCTTGTATGAAAAACTTTTGTAGATTTTGAAATGTGTTTGTAATAAGGATTTCCACCTTGTTGGTCCGGCCTGCTTTGCAGAATAGACCATCAGTGCCATGCAGCTCGTCAGAGGCGAGTATAGGCTTACCGTCAATAACACCGTGAAATCTAACTAGGTAGTAGGTCGCCCGGATTGGTCCCACTGCCTTACCTATTCCTGCCTCGTCCCTGTTGGTAGGGTAAGGTAAGCGTACTTTTGCGCGAGGCCTAACAGCCTGGCTTTAGCTTGGCAACGCACCATTACCAACTTTGGCGTCTCTAAGCGGCGTGAATTTCTTACTATCAGGAAATCCGTCTGCTTGTTTACTTTCCAATATCATAAAAAAACTTCATTTGAACAAGAATTTTACTTTTCCGTTTGAAATCAAAAATGGCTGACTATTATTTTTCTTGTCTTCGAAACTAAGAATTTCTTTGTCCATATTTCATTTTCTTTATTTTTAATTTGCGCCAGACGTTGTTTTCCTCGAAAGTTCCCCTCAAGTTTCCCTTTGTGTTGTTGCGTATTCAAACTTCTTTGCTGGTGAGTTTGAAAATATTGTATAGCGCTTTCTTGTGCTTTAAAAACTAAAAAGATTTCATGTTTAGTCTAATACCCCATTAATATAGTTATGTATATGTTGCTTTTGCGACTTCCGATCTACTTAATGAGTTATCGTACTGACATTTAAATAATTTTTAATAAAAATGAACACAAAGATTTTTAAATGAAACACAAACTGGCAAACAACTGTTCACTAGTGTTAGAGTGTTTTGGAGCAATTTGCCCGGTTAGGGAGCCACAACATTACCTATTTCTGCTGCCATAATGACTCTGTCGCGTATTGGTTTGGGGGATATGGTTATCGCTAGGCCACAGGACATACCTGTAACATCTACGGTATCTAAAGGCCACTGTTTTATCTTATCATCAGGGGAGAGTTGTGCTTGTTGGTTCACATAAAAAAACATATACGCTTAATTGTATATATTATGAAATTGATCATTTATACCTACATACCTTTTATATTTCAGTTAAAATACTTAAGTCTGCTGAAGTTGTAAAAGAGCGAGGATAGCAAACCGCTAGTCATATTGTAAAAAAAAATTTTTAAACGCTATGAAAATGCAAGAAAACTTGGGTATCAAACCGTTTTTCACTTCCAACCACTTCTTCTGGGTGGTTCTGGTTCTGGTTTAGTGGCCCTAAACCACTTTCAAATGGGTTTTCATTACTTCCCGTTTTAAGATTTGTTAAAGTTAGTCAGCTTATCCAGCTTTGAGGTAAAAACCATAACGCAAGTCTTATTTCTTGAAACAACAATGTCCCAATGTCGATTCGGATCCCCCTATAAACGTCACAAGCTGTTTATAAAAGAATGTTGTTGAAAATGCAATATGTTAGCTTAAATGCTTACTTCGCAAATGACTCATAGCTATACGATCCTCTTAACGGAAAATACTAAAAATTTTGGACTCTACAAATAAGGACGTTTTTATTTTCCGCCATTCCGCGAGCTGCGTTTAATGCTTATTTTAATAAAATGGAATCACGAAGCCTGTTATAAAATTAGAGATTTGCCGATTTACTGTCTTTGTGTAATTGGGTCTGGTAGATTTATATGCGAGGGTCAGTTTATGTTTTTTTGATGTGGGACTTACATATTCAAATTGAGTATATTTTCCATCCTCTGCGCTTGGTTAAATAACTTTGTATATACTTAAATAACACTTACACTTTTTCCAAAACACTTAAGTAGTGTAGTCGAGACCGAGATGAGTTGTGACAGAGGCAAGTTGTGACATCGGCAAAGTTTGTAACAAACATTACTAAATCTTCTTTAATTTTTATTAACTTTTTAGCTTCATTCAGATTGATTTAAATTTGTGATTCACCACGTATCCACGTTCACAAATTGTTCCGAGATTTTTTTTATGAGTTAAACTTAAGGAAGTGAGTATGAAGCCTTTATAAGTTTTAGAAAGGCCTTTACATTAGAGAGAGCTATCAATATTTTGAAATGACAAGAGGAGTTTTAGGAGTTTGTTCGGAGTGGAATTAGTGCAACCTCCAAAAGTAGTCTGTAGCTTTCTCGGTGCTCGCTTAAGTTGTTCCCCTTCATTGTTTTATTTGAAACTTGAAAATTGTTTTATTACTATCTAAGTGTCAGTCGTTCGTGTTTGTGGAAACCAAGCTTTTGAATCGAAATCGAATTTTCGAACTGTACTTCAGGTGTCATATAATTAAATTTTGTTATAATAAGAATATAAAATGATAAAAAATATAATTCATGTTTAGGGAAGCTCAAATATTAGAGGAAACTCTGGCGATTTCATTCCATAATCCGATTTTATTGCCTATCTGCGCTCATTTCAGTACCTCCAATTGTAGGATTTTATTGTCTATTTTAAGATTTTTTAATTTAAAAACAAGGGTAGGTTGGGATCTGTGTGTATAAGTACTACGATTATTTGTAAGTGTTTATTCACTTTATTGGTCATGTATCTATCCTTAACCTGCCTAAATATTTGTCTGGCTTGCGAGGCGGTTGCAGGACATTGTCCATTTAAAAGTGCATTCTGTTTTCGATTTGTCACAGGTAGGTTACTTTTCCATCTGTTTTCTATAACTCTGTGCAGAAAACATAGACAAGACCAAGAGAGATAAAAGTTTTTCCGTACGCTTCTAACTTAGAAATGTTGGGAATCCAGTGTACATAACTGTAACTTCAGCAGGTAAGTAGGCAGTAATAAAGTAGGTCTGGCCGTTGAAACTGTCGAAATTAGGATTGTTAAAGAATCGTTGAAAGTGTTACACATTTTACTTAAATAAATTTTACTTTTTTCTAGCGAGTACTATGAAACTACAACGAATATGTTTAAACAAAAAATATGTTTTTGAATTTTGCGGCAAGCTTTCATTTGTAAACCTCAGCCTAGCAGTAGACTTCAGTCTTCGGATTTCCTATGACCACTTTCAGCTTCCATAACAATATCAGTACCATCATGTCATAACATTTCATTGTCATTCAATTTATGAGTGCGTGCCATAAACCAGCTCAACCTTCTAAGGATACTTAGCTGCTTTAAAATTGAATTGTAAAATTCTACCCCGACAGAAATATTTTTTAAAATAAATAAATGCTTGTAAAATATGTAGAAGCTTAAATATGTCTGTCTAGTAAATGGTTTCTATCACAGTGATTTATTGAATTGTTTTGAATTGAAAAAGCCAAAGCTAACTCAAAATAATAAATAAAGTGCTTACAAAAAAAGACACGCATCTTAAATTAAACACATATTATTATCAAGAAAACTGGTATAAAATTTCTACTGATTGAAATCTCACTTAGTTACCTATTTAAAAAATCATCCCTAAGTGACTGTAATCTATACTATATAATATTATGAAGCTAAATAGTTTGTTTGTTTGAACGCGCTAATTTCAGGAACTACTGGACCGATTTGGAAAATTCTTCCAGAAAGCCCATTTATCGAGGTAGGCGATAGGCTATATATCGTCATGCTAAGACCAATAGCAGCAGAACACCAACGAAAAATGTTTCAAAATCGGGAAAAGAACGTAGGCTACTTTTTATCTAAAAATTTCAACGGGAGCGTTGGAGAGATAAATATTAAATAAATAGACTACGCTAACAGCTAGTAGAGGATAACATTTCAAAGTCGCGCTTAAACTGCTAGTTTTAAAAGAAAATCTCTTAGTTTGATCCAGGCTAGGCAAACAAATCAACACAAACATACATACAAACTAGAACTTACAAGAAAAGTAACAATTGCCTTTTCTCGTCGCTTTAGTGTAAGAAGTGTGTAAATTATTTTAAATTGTTCCGCAGTGGAGTTGTTTATATTGCCATGTACTAGACGAAATCACTTGTAATTTAACCGTCGGAAAAAGTGTTTTTTTCTTTTCTTTCAGTTTAATGTTAAAAGGAGTAATAGTTTTTGTTGGAATGGCAATATAGCCCGGAAATGGACAACTGTCTTCCCTCTGCACGAAACCTAATTTCCACTTTACAATTCAATCTATAATATTAAAATGAATCGCTAAATGTGTTGGTAAGCGTATAACTTCCGAACGACTTTACCGATTTGGCTAATTCCTTTTTTATTGAGTTAATTTTTATCAGGAGAAGGTTCTTATGAAGAGAAAAACCGGGAAAGTTCCAGGAAAACTGGGAAAAAAATACTTCATTATTTCCCATACTGAATGGGTGTAACGAAGTTCGCCGGGACAGCTAGTTTAATATATTTATTACAACATAAGTATACATTATACATAAGATGGTTATTTACGGCTACGTCGGGCTGAAAAAAGCATTCATACCTCGGGCAGTAAATAAGAAAGCATAAGATCACACGTTTGTCAACTCCATCTATATTTATTTGTGATCTGAAAATTTCTTATTTTCGTGCCCTTGGGATGTAACATAAGTACTATCATAATGGCAGAGTAGGAGTAAAATGATATCGCCTAAAGAAACAAAGATGGTGTAGATTACTTTTCCAGTAAGCTACCTGAATATGTTTTTCAGCTGCTATATTAGAACAAGATGATGGCGAGCACTAGCGTTATAGCAACAGGAGGCTTCAAGATCATGATGCTAAACGTAAGAGGCGAGTATAGGTTCAGAAACACCGTGACTAAGGTTTGGTGGTAAAAGTTTCGGTGACTTGTCTGGGTTGGTATAATTGTTTTTGTTGTTCCTATCGCATCACTTTAGGGCTAGCCACATTCGTTAGTGGTTGGTCAAGTATGTCATCCTTTAGTGTATTTGCGACCGTTGTATATATTTTTGTTGTATGCTAAATATTTATATTTGTTTTATTTAAAAAATCAGACACTATGAATGTAGCACCAGGGGTAATTCTAAATCTCTCGCGGTACTACCAGTGAGGATAGGGCAAAAAAATAATCCCCGTGGTATAAGGTAGTACGACCGGTAGTATCACGGGGTAGTATATTTGTTACCGTTTTGTAAGTAGTAGTTTGTCCCACATGCTCTTACTTGAGAGAAAAGAAGATTGTATTGTTGTTTTTTGAATTAAAAATCTACACTATTACGAAATGTCCCCAGTATCCAAACTACCTAAATTATATTTAGAAAAATACACACTGCAAATACCATCACTATCGAGACTAGATCTTCAGTCTATACGCTTCACTTTCACTTCACTTATTCAAATAATTAAGCGCAGTAAAACTACAAAAACTATTTGGACTATACTCCTTCTATTTCATGAGGTAGTACGCCGTAATTTAATTATTCTTTGTTCGGAATAAAGCAAATGAATCCGAAATGATCTCACATATATATTTTATCAAAATCCTACTAGTAGTTTTTGAGTTGTATGTAATGAGTAGCTGTTAACCGCGGAGTTGCCCGCGTGGGGACCACGCGCACATATTTTCGGGATAAAAACGATCCTATGTGTTAATACAAGTCACTCTATGTGCGCCAAATTTCATGAAAATCGGTTTAGCAGTTTTGGCGTGAAAAAGTAACAAACAAATGTACAAACTTTCGCATTTATAGTATTAGTATTTATGCAATGTTAATTATAACTCAACAACCGCTAGTCGGATTTTGTTAAAATTATGGGACTACCTAGGAATCATATTTCCTATATTCCTATATTTTTAAAGTATAAAGAGTAATCGCATAACAAACACAAAATTTAAAAAAAAAACTTGCAGTCGAATTGTGACTCTCCTTTTTTGTATTCGGTTAAAAAATATTAATTTTTCCTTTTTCTCCAACATACTCCAAAGTATTATAATTTGTGAAAAAACTTCTCAAAGTATGTTCGCTCCATTATGTGTCGCTGATGTTTATCATTTTCTCTACGAGTCTTCCGAACTTTCCCCATACGTCTACTAACTTGGCCGCATTTTTCTTTTTTGCTAAAGGGATATCGCACCATCGAAGTCGAGATGAATAAATTGCTCCTATTTAATGCTGAAGAAGGATTTTTGTCTGAAAATTGTTATCCTAGTGAATTGCTTCAGACAAATAAATGTCCTTGGACAAGTTACACAAATTGAATCTAACTCCAAAGTAAGCAAATTATATGCTTGTGTTATGGGTGTTAGTCAACGATACTAATACAAAGAAATACTTAAATATATACCAAAATAAATTTAATAAACACCCAAAGCCGGAAATGCAGACATCTAAGTGTTAATCACACAAATGCCTGCCCCCGTCGGGAATCGAACCCGAGCCTCGTGGTTGGTCGGTGTAGTTAGGCGTGTACGTTAGCCACTCGACCAACGAGGCGGCCAAAAATCTAGAAATTTAATTGCTTCAGGTTTCCACAGCACAGCAACAGTCCCCTTTTGCTGGCGTCCGTTTGGTCCAGGAACAGTCCCTTAACCAAGGAAAGTTTTGCAATGACTGGCGAGGATTAGTACTTACTATCGCTCTGCCTATTTATGCTGCCATTTCGTCAGTGCTCGCCACTGTCGTAATTCGATTTAGAAGGTAGGATAGGTGATTACTACCTCTTTGGTTGAATTTTTACCCGGATGATACGCGTACATTATCTGTCATTAAAATAAAATGATTTAATCTCTAGAAAATTCAGCTTTAGCTTGAATCAGGAAGATTTAGCTTTACCCTTAGATTTAGAATGTAATTCTGAATTAAAACTAGTTAAATAAAGTAAAATTTAGTTTTGAAGTTAAGATAAAAATATTTTCCCTTTTCTTTTTCCGGTTTGTTAATAAACATAGAGAAGTATTCCAAGGTTTAACTTGACATTAAAGTCTATCAAACTTTAGTACAGAGTTCAAATTAATATTTTAATATGAACTTTGGCTATGGCGTACTTTAGTCTACGTTTTTTGAATAAGACACAAAGAGTTTAGTTATTGCTTTTTATGTAAGTAGTTTCATACCAAAGGCGGTGGTACAACCAGGGCCACCACGATTAGCCGGAGGTACTTAATCTCACAATAAATATCAAAGGACAACCTACCGCCGACCGGGCACTTGTCAAAATTTGGACGACGTTGATTTTTTGATAAAATCGAAAAAAATTTTGAGTTGCCCAGCCTAGATCCGAACCCCAACACCAACACTGGACCACTAGATCAGAGAAGTAATCAATTAATTATTTTTGTTTTTCACGTGTGTAGAAATTATTCCTAAATCTTTGCTTTCTTTGTATTTCGAAAGAGCTGTTTTTCAGATTTCGCGCCGTAAGGCTGCGCCAGTGTTTATCATTCTCTCGACAAGTCTTCCAAACTTTCCCCATACGTCTCCCAACTTGGTCGTATTTTTTCTTTTGTTTCCCAGTTCCTCAGTTATTTCATATCGCACCCCCGGAGTTGGGCTTATGAATTGTTATATTTTAATGTTGGGAACACTTGAAGTTTTTATCTTAGTCGTTCGCGGTTCTAAAATAATCCCAGATTTCCTCGTGGACTAATGAAAACTTTGAGATGGTTTACTTTATTTAAAGTTATTATTTTTTTATGTCCTTTGTTAAGTTGAATCCCTAGAATTTTGCCACCCTTGTTTTACCAAAAAAAGTATCTTTGCACCCATATCCGAAGATGTAGCCAGTGGCACAACCAGGAACCAGGACGCCCACTTATTTCACTGATAACATGGCTACAGACATAATCTAAAGCCCGGTTCCTATGATGAAACGATCCGTAAGTTAGTATAACCATTGGTAGTGAGCATTAAACTAATGAAGCCTTGCTCATAGTTTCGCAAAATGTTAAAGTTAATGAATAACGAACGATCTTAGTTAGATTTTTTACTAGTCCTACAAAAAACTACCTTTCGTAATCAAAGCGACTCTTTTATTGAATTAGGAACCGGGCATTACACGCCTGTTATGCAAGGCATAAGGTTTTGTTTTCACTTTTACCAGTCACTGAATAAGTGTTGAATGATTGTTAATAAAATGTATACATATAAATGTCAGTCATGGCCTCGCACGCTAGGGCTGTCAGTCAATTTAATCACGGATAAAACTGACAGCAAAACCTATCGTATAAAGCCGTTAAAATCTAGGTGGTAAAATTTTTCGACAATACAAACCAAGCTGTGTCGGTGAGCTTCGATCTACTGAAGTTCACTTCCATTTCTTTCGTGTTTCAGTTTTAGAGAATAGACCTACAAGGAAACTTACTCGCGCTATACACAGATAGCAGACATTATTATATCAACAGACATTGCTCTATTTGTTCCATCTTGAAAATAAGCTTTATGTGTACACGAGCAATTCGTTGTACGGTTAATATGACGACGCTCCTAACCGTCACGTGGTCTTACTTTAGCGAGTTTTTGTCAAGCCAAACGCAGGTTATTGATATGAAAATAATGTTTGTGCATAAATGATAGTACCTTCATACTCATAATTAAAGCAATTCGTGAAAAATTATTCCCCAACCATTCCAAAATATCAAAAAATGCACAACGTTAATGTTCAAGTTTTCACTACTGCCGGCACTTCCATAGTGCAACCCGTCTTTTTTTATTTTAAGGTAACTTGATCGAGATGGTTCTTAGCTACATTATATTATGTAAGGTTTGTAGCAAGATATTGAAAATTATTTAGTGTCTTTGGTTTTATATATATCCCCGTTTGCCATCCTATTTCACAAATAAAACTACCACATTATTTAAAATACAAGATTTTACTAGCTATATTTAAGTGAAGTGAAAATTACTCATCAGTCTGAAAGCGTATCATGAAACAGGAGACTCGACAAAGCTTCTAGAAACAAAAATGTCCTGTGAACATAATGTTATGAATAAGTTAACTGCAAATTGGAAGTAAATAAGTTATTCAAATATAATTATTCACTGCACGAGATTTTGCAACTTAACAATGTATAATCCTTAACATTAAAATATAAAACTGAATTCTGTATGTGTGAACACTGTATGTGTACGAAAGATCCTTGGGGATGCAGTTCAGGTATTTCTATTTTCGCAATTAACTGACAAACAGTATTGTTGAGTTGTGAAGAATTTGTGTAAAGAATTATTTTATTTTTAAATCTACAATTTTTTCATATGATTAGTAGACACGGGACTTTTGTAAATGTGAGTATCTTCCGTTATCTTAATTACAGACATGTTGAGCTGAGAATCTCTTAACAGACGAACGTTGTTAGATTTTTCATTACATTTAAAAATTATTTTCTTTTAAATTCAACTATAACACAAAAACGCCTTCTTTAGTTATTTATACTATTACTTACTAGTGGCCGGCCCCGGCTTCGCACGTATATAAATATACATGTAAACCTTCCTCTTCAATCACTTTCTCTATTAAAAAAACGCATCAAAATCCGTTTCATATTTTTATATATTTTTATGATAGTGGAAGGCAAACAAGCAGACGGATTTCCTGATGGTAAGAAATTCACGCCGCCTAGAGACTCCAAAGGTGGTAATGGTTGCCAACCTGTGGCCAGGATGTTATGACTCGAGCAAAAGTAAGTTTCCGGCTACCTTACTCTCCGAATCGGAACACGTCAACGACAAGCGTTGGACGTTATAACGGCAGGAATAGGTAAGACGGTGGTACAAATCCGGGCGATTCACAGCGAAACTCTACCACTTAGTAGTATGTCACGGTGTCAGTGACGGTAAGCCTACGCTCGCCTTTTACGAACTGCCTGGCAGGAAGGCAGATGGTCTATTCTGCAAAGGAGACCGGACCAACACGGGGATTTTAAAGACTTGAGCAAACATAGGGACAGAGAAAGCGACTTTGTTTTATAATGTGTATTGATTTACTAGCTGTTTGCCCGCGACTTCGTCAGCATAGAATAGTTACGATTTCTATACAAACTTTCATCCCCTATATAGTTTATGTTTAAACTTGGATTTATAGCTATATGCTTAAGAAATTTCATTACAATCGGTTCAGCGGTGTAGCCGTTAAAGAGTTACAGTCAGAAACACAGACAGACAGACAAACATACAGGCTTTCGCATTTATTATACTATGGATTAGTATTGACTATCCTCAAATTTTTAATAGATTCCACGAAAAAAATAATAAACTTTGATACGGTGAATTTGCGGGTAACAGCTAGTACCAACCTAATTACATGTATTTATAATAAAGCGCGTTCAGATGGAGCTTTCAAATAAAACAATCAGCGATAAATGGTAATTAATTTGGAGCGCTGCTGACTTTAAAGAGCCGTAATAAATACATGCAAATTGTGGATTGCGAAATTCACACGAAATTATTGTAATATCCCATCATTACGTAGTGGAATAATCTCATAAATCTATCTTCTAGTATATAAAATTCTCGTGTCATGGTGTGCGTGATTCAACTCCTCCAAAACGGCTTGACCGATTCTCATGAAATTTTGTGAGTATATTATGTAGGTCTGCGAATCGGCCAACAGCATGACATGACAAGGGTGACTCACCCAAAAATTAAAAAAAAGTAGCAGTACAACGTCTGCCAGGTCAGCTAGTCTTATTGTACATACGATATGTAACGCTAGGGCATGTGACAGGAATATAATTATCTACTTGACATTCATATATATCTTCATGCCAAGTCCCTTGCGGGATAGCCAGAGTGTAATACTTTAAGATACGTCTTGAGATCCTTGTAGATCTTTCTGGATTCCTCTACACTCATTACCCTCTTCTTGCAAACACGCCGGTTATGGAGACTCTGTTGACACCAGCCTCGGATGACACCCGAGAGAAATTTTCATTTTAATACCAACACTTTCTTTCAACCCGACTCTTTTTCGGATCTCAGTGTTACGAATGCAATCAGCAAAAGTTACACACCACAGATTTTCAGTAGCGCTCTTATTTTGACCGCATTTATCTTACTCTCATGCTCTTTCTGACTTATCCAACTCTTGCTTTCATAGAACAACGTTGGGATAAACACAGAATTATGCATAGCAAGTCTAGCACGTTGACTGAAAACCTTGCTTTGAAACAGCTTACCCAGCACGCCATTCACAGAGTGTGTGCACGCCATTCCCTGCGCACACTCTCCTTTTTTACGTTACCTATTTAACCTATGGCCCCCTTTTAAGAGGTATCTGATACTGATCCAAATGGTCTATTCTACTCAACGGACCTGGACCAACTCGAAAAAAATTCCAACAGCCCTGCCGCGCTTCCTCCAAATCAATTAATAACTCTTTTTACACAAACACACCGGTTTCGAAGGCTCTTGACATCAACCTAATCCTTCAGTAAGCTAAGAGTGGTCTCCTCAGCCTTGCAGCTCGTCGGAGGTCAAACGGATCATTACCAACCAGACCATTGGTGGTAGAATACCGTGCTGCAACTTATCCTGGTAGGGATTTGGATCCGCTTTATATATACTTGTATAATGTCAGTGTTATGTTTCGGTCTGCGGAATCGGGAGACTTGCACATTAGGCTTAAGACCCCGGCCATAGGATACCGCTGCATACTTAAAACATCAATGGTGTCTGTAAGGCACGGTTGTCTCTTACCATCAGGAGAGGCGTGAGCTAGTTTGCTCTCTTATCTCATAATGAAATGAGTGAAAATGAATGAAACTCCGTACTAATATTATAAATGCTAAGTTTGACAGTCTATTACGGTTTCCAATTTTAAAGAAATATAATATTTCTTTAATTTGAAGACCTGATTTCAAACGTAGACTACCTTTTTTTCAGAATCAACCCCGATTTGACCATAATGAACATTGGTATGAAAATCTGTAAATGCTGACAAAGTCGCGGTAAACAATGATAAATAAAGACATCATTGATTTATTGCAAAGTTTTCATTAAAATTTTTCTTTTGCCCATTAGCAAATTACTTGAAAATTCTAACCATGCATCAGGTTAAAGCTTTGAGACCTACAATTCAGCAATTAACGCCTATTCGAAAGCTTCATTCAAACGTTATTAGACCTGTTTAGTGCAATTTATCCGGAAGGACTGGCTTTTGTGGCTGGAATGGCTCTTTATTTATTTATAGTGAACTAACATTTGCCTACCTGTGTACTCTAAACTTCTATACAATAGAATTTATAAACTATTTTAACCTTGTGATTTTTGAACCGTTTTTTTTTATTATTTATACCAACCTTATTATTTTTTAAAGAAAAAAAAGTACTTTTACTTTATATTACTTTTTATTATTTCTTCTTTTATACATTAACTATACGAACAAATATTAAACAGAGATTTACTATACATAGGGGTGATTATCTCGTTCAGAGGTACTTCCAGCAAAATCTGTAAGGAAACAGGTGATACAGAAAGGTTTAATCAGTCTTATCAACAACTGTTGGTGGAGTGCCGTACTGCAACTAGTCCGGGTACGGTAGGTTCACTGTTTTAGCTATTCCTGCCGCCTTAATGACATTGTCATGTTCCGTTCCGGAGGGTACGAAGGGCTTGCACAGTAGGATACCGTTCCGGCGACAGGACAGCGACGTAATTATAACACCTATGGTATCTTATAGGCCGGGGTTGTCTCCCATCATTTTATGGTATGGACCATGAAAAAGCTTTTTTATGTGATACTAGCTGCGCCCCGCGGTTTCACCCGCGTAAGTCCCAATCCCGCGGGAACTCCGGAATAAAAAGTAGCCTATATGTTATTCTGGGTCTTCAGCTACCTACATACCAAATTTCATCGTAATCGGCTTTGTAGTTTTTGCGTGAAAGAGTAACAAACATCCATACATCCATACATACAAACTTTCGCATTTATAATGTTAATATTATAATAGGATAATAGCGAACAAGCACACAGCTCTCCTGGTAGTAAGAGATATCCCTATTTGGGCAAGTTATTGCATGGCACGCTACCGACACTGACTATATTACTATACAATAGTGGTAATGTTATTAAACTGATTTCAAGTTATCGCCATCTTCTTTCAACGATAGTAACACTTTTAATACTGGGAGTTTAGATTGTACATGACATTTCTAATTAAGTATCTTCACTCCCATATCCCCGAAGAGGTAGGCAGAGGCACAACCAGGGCACCCACGACTAGCCGAAGACACTAAGTCCCATAATGTGATAGGTGGCAAGCCTATCGCCAACCGGGCACATTTCCAATCCCGACCAACATTTTTTTTATTAGAAAATTGGAAAAATCCAATTTTTATTTTTTTTGTTGGCCGACCCGGGATTCGAACCCGAGACCTCATGCAGTCAAGTCCAACACCCAGACCGCTAGACCACAGAGGCGATTACATTTCTAAAGACTTTTAATCTGTTCCTCGTAAAAAGTTGATTGAAAACATCACAAGTTGACATATCAAACTGATCTGACATGTTTAAAATGTTCCATCTCTTTTGCTTTTGTTTTATTTGAAAAAGACAGCATGCATCTAAAATAAGTTTAGTTTGTGGACAGCAGAATCACCAACAATGTACAGATCTAACACAGATAGGATAGGTGTTTTCACAATAAAGTTTACAGTGTTGTGGCTTTAGCAGGTATCAAAAAAAAAATTTAAGATTTTATAAATAATTACCAACTTACTAGTATCTTCACGCTCCTGTCCCCGAAGATGTACGCAGAGGCACGACCAGGCACCCACGACTAGCCGAAGACACAAAGTCCCACAATGGCAAGCTTATCGCCAATCGGGCACATATCCAATCCCGAGCAACGTCTTTTTTTATTAAAAAATTGAAACAACCATTTTCTTTTTGTTGCCCGACCCGGGATTCAAACCCGGGACCTCAGGCAGTCAAGTCCAACAATTGAACCGCTAGACCACAGAGGCGATAACCAACCAACTTACTTGTTTCATTAGAAAGAGACAGCATACACCTAATGTGGTTAACATCTGATAAATTGCAAAAAATCATCACTAAATTTGTGCATTCGCAGCAAGGAAATCGAACATACATCTGAACAGTACGAAAGTTAAATATTTGAAGACTCCATAAAGACAGACGAGTCTCGTAATATAAATATGTATATTGTGATTCGTGAAGTTTCCGGCAAATAACTTCCATTTACTAACCGCCTGAAGGCTGAGGAAGTTAAAGGACTTTGCAAAATATAAACGACTTTGATTTGTTTGGTAGAAATATTTCTTGTTGATTGGATGTCAAGTTTTTTCAGTCGACTTCAATAAGAAGGACGGTTTCAATTGGACTATATTTAGTAAGGCGATTACTCTGCCAATTATGAGTCGATTGGCTTCTGATTGGCTCTTATATCAAGGTTCTAGAGAAGATATCAAGTTAATATTATAGCGATCGTTTCAATGCTGTTAGAGTTCTACATTTTGCTTATTTTAATTGCTTCTGTGGTCTAGCGGTCCGCTGTTGGACTAGACTTCGTTAGGTCGCGAGTTCGATCTCCGGGAAAATTTTGAGTGTAAACCGTAACAAGTATTGGTATTCTTTGAAAAGTACTAATAATATTCTAACATAAAATAATATTTTTTGAGTTAGGTGCTCCCGACCATTAATGTCGCGTCGCGGGTAAGCGCTAAAGCAACACGTAACCTTCAAAATTTTCGTGGTGCTGCTCAAAAAAATCATCGTTTGTAAATCTTTTCCGGTTAAACTTTTTCGGGCATAGATAAACAAGCTTGTCAACTGCCAATGCTGCTAACTACACAAAACTAAGCCTAGGATGTGAGAAACTTTAATTTACGAAGAGAAAAAGTTCAATTAACGTTAAACGTTATGAGACAAACATCCATTCTCTTAATTTCCGTAAACACTAAAATTTATTGATTTGAGTACTTTTAACCGATATCTACGTGATATTTCACTTCAAAGTATCGATACTAAAATGTACTTGCTAACGGAGAAAAGTATCGAGTACCTACTTGGATTTACTCGTATCGTTTCAGCCCTACTAGACAGTGCACCCTCGGATAGTCGAAGACATTAAATCCCACAATGTGATAAGTTGGACACTAACCGCCAATGTTGATAATGTATCTCAATCTAATGGATTTTAAGCAATCTAGATAGCCGCGTATCCGCCGCCTATCCCATACCTAATTGCCATATTTATCCAGTCCACAGATATGTTATTGGCAAGCGATAACATAAAATTGGATCAAAATATCAATCTTGGATAACCAGTTTTGGATTGGGATTGATTATTAATATTGGGCGTTATTAAATGAAAGTCAAGTTATTGCAGTTTCACACAATTAAATCATTATTATTATTATAATTAACACTAATTGATCTAACTCTAAATTACGCAAATTATAAGTCTACGTTTAGATATTAGTCAAAGATACCAATTTTTTTGTTATTTGTTATTCAATGGTATTAGACTTAGTGTTAGACCCGGTGGACTGATGATCTGGTCAAAGTCGCGGATAAGTACAGCAGCAGTGGACGTTCTCCGGCCGATGATGGTGGTATTGGAAAGACTTAAACATAAACGGGAATAAATGAAACAAATAATTAGAACGGTCAAATCAATTAGAAAAGGAAAACTAATACGCAAATAATGATGTAGTCAAATAATCTGGGGGAAAATTCAGTACTTTTTAGAATTAAATCCAGCATTAGTCAGGATAGAATAATTATTTTACAATAGACGTGACTTATACAGATTTATGTTAAAGTCTATCCGGTTAATTTATTTTTTATTCAATTTATATTCAACTAGATGTCCTGGCGAATTTCGTTCCACCCGTTCAGTATGGAAAATAATAAAGTATTATTTTTCCCATTTTCCCTGCGACTTTCCCACTTTTTTTTCATAAAAACCTTTTCCTGATAATAACTAATACAACAGAAAAATTAGCCAAATCGGTCCAGTCATTTGGAAGTTATGCGCTTACCAACACATTTAGGGATTCATTTTTATATTATAGATAACTAGCTGCGCCCCGCGGTTTCACCCGCGTAAGTCCCAATCCCGCGGGAACTCCGGGATAAAAAGGAACCTATATGTTATTCTGGGTCTTCAGCTACCTACATACCAAATTTCATGGTAATCGGCTTTGTAGTTTTTGCGTGAAAGAGTAACAAACATCCATACATCCTTACATCCAAACATCCATACTTACAAATTTTCGCATTTATAATATTAAAAAAAAAAGAAAGTATCTTCACGCCCATATCCCCGAAGAGGTAGGCAGAGGCACAACCAGGGCACCCACGACTAGCCGAAGACACTAAGTCCCACAATGTGATAGGTGGCAAGCCTATCGCCAACCGGGCACATTTCCAATCCCGACCAACAATTTTTATTAGAAAATTGGAAAAATCCAATTTTGGGTTGGCCGACCCGGGATTCGAACCCGGGACCTCGTGCAGTCAAGTCCAACACCCGGACCGCTAGATCACAGAGGCGATTTATAATATTAATAGGATAGAATATGACAATAGCAAGGTTTGACGTTTCTGCGGTAGGAAACGGTAAGTGGTACAAAACCTGATGAGTTGTTGCAAGGCTTTCTATCTAATTTGATTGCACTTGTTAAATAATTCCCTGCATGCTCTCAGGTAATTGAATCCCTTCTCGACGTGGGTAAGGAAGGTATTTTCACGCCCCATATCCCCGAAGAGGTAAGCAGACGCACAACCAGGGCACCCATGACTAGCCGAAGACACTAAGTCCCACAATGTGATAGGTGGCTAGCCTATCGCCAACTAGGCACATATCCAATCCCGAGCAAAAATTTTTTTTAATTAGAAAATTGGAACAAACCAATTTTGTTTTAGTTGCCCGAACCCAGGACCTCATGCGGTTAAGTCGGACAACTGACCCGCTAAACCACAGAGACGACTACGTGGGTAGCCGTACCAAAACGCGTCAATCGCAGCTCAGTTCTAGCGTCACGAAGTTGATCACGAGTGAGTTGCGAATTTTGACTTCACTTGAAATATTATAAGAATCAGAATATTTGAACCGATTCAGAGCTGATTTACTCACCTCGTATCCCTCATCTCAAAAACCTTGTTTACTGGAAACATTATCCCTCTTCGTATGTTGTCTAAATTATACAAGTTACGGAGCTCTAGATGTAGTAATAGTCTGAGATCCCAATCTAGGTCGACCTTTACCGAGCTGATAATAGAGTGAAACATATTTTATAATATCTACATAAAAATGGGTTGCCTCAAAATCCTGGGCAGAATATTTTTATGAGAAATTATTTTTTCGTTAAATGATGTAATGTTAAGAAAAAAATATATATTCTGACTTAAGGTATAAGACGAATAGAATGTGCAGAAGGTGGGTCGCCTGTTATTTACCTGGGTTACCACTAGGTATGCACAGGTGTGTCAATCGGCCAATATTAATAATCAATCCTAATCCAAAACTTGCTGTCCAAAATTGATATTTTGATTCATTTTTATGTTATCGCTTGCCAATAACATATCTGTGGACAGGATAAATATGGCAATTAGGTATAGGATAGGCCGGCGGATACGCAGCTATCTAGATTGCTTGAAATCCATCTTTAGAGATACATTATTAATATTAACATCGTCCGGATGTCAGTAACTTTCACAAGATTAGATTATAGAAAAAAGTATCAACAGTTGTGCTGTTTTATTGCAAACACGTTAATGCAAAAAAATCAGAATAATGAAAAATAAGATAAAAAATCAAAACTGTTATTTCCATTATTTTTTAATCAATTCATTTTTAATATGATTTTTTAATATACTACTGTATTATGAAATATGTTTCATTCTATTATCAGCTCAGTGTAGGTCAATGTAGATTCGGATCTTCTACTATGAGCTATCGTCGGTAATATCTGCTGTGTTATGTCTGTTCTATTTATGTAATGTGTTTCATATGTGTTAAATCATTAAAAAAAAATCAAAAATGTTCTTTTCATGATTTTTTAAGCATTTTATTTTAATATGATTTCTAATATGCTAAATTTAATATAAAATATGTTTCTTTCTCATATCAGCTCAGTGTAGGTCGATGTAGGTTCGGATCTTCTACTATGAGCTTTCGTCGGTAATATCTGCTGTGTTATGTCTGTTCTATTTATGTAATGTGTTTCATATTCATACAATGTATTTTATATTTAAACCATACAAGCTATTAAGTTCTATGTGTAGTTGAGCTTGTATTTATATATTGCGGTTAAGATAGACATAAATTGTTTTAAGTTACTCCAACTAAACTCATTTCCACGTACTTTAACGTCTTCAGTGCTAACACTGTTAAAGTTTTCACGGAGAACTGTTTAATGTTTACTTCTGTGAGCGTTCTTTTAATTTTCATTAAAGAACTTTTAATTTTAAAGAACATGTTTCACCTATTCGTTTGTTTTTAATTCAATAGTCTAATTAGTAGTAGTTATTTGTAGTTAATTATTATTCGTTTCTTTATTTTTGTTCATTTAAAAGTCTAAAGAGCCTAGCCTCAAGCATCTTATCATCTCAGAAGCAGTTCCTGGAGCGACCTTTCATACATTATGTTTAATACATTACTATTTTTGAGACCTACAAAAGAAGAATTCACTTTATAAATGTTTTGTTTTATGATATGGAAAAGCATAAAAGCAGACGGATTTTCTGATGGTAAGAAATTCACGCCGCCTAGAAACACCAAAGGTGGTAATGGTGCGTTGCAAACCTGAGGCCGGGATGTTTGGTCTCAAGTAAAAGTAAGTTTACCGCTTACTTTACTCTCCAAATCATCGGAACACGACAACTGCAAGCACTGACGTTAAGGCGGCAGGAATAAGCGAAGTATTGACGGTAAGCCTATGGTCGCCTTTTACGAGCTGGCTGGCAGGAAGGCAGATGGTCTATTCTGCAAAGGAGCCCGGACCAACATCCTTCCTTCCTGTAAGGCAGCTCGTAAAAGCCGAGCATAGGCTTAATGAAGGCTAATAACGTGACATTTGACTAGGTGGTAGTTTGACAGTGACTCGCCCGGATTGGTACCACTGCCTTACCTATTCCTGCCGCCATAACATTAATATTTGCTATTGACGTATTCCGATTTAGAGGGTAAGGTTAAATATATCCGGCGGTGTGAATTTTTTACCATCACGAAATCAGTCGGCTTGTTTCCCTTTCAAACATCATAAAAAAAACAAGACTGTGTGCACTGTTACAGTCTTAAACCATTTTTTTAATAAGAAAGAAGCTTATGATAGTTAACTTATCTTTTTTGAACAAAAGATGGAAAAGGCAAATCTTTTGCTTTCTGGTACGCGGAACATCACTAAGCACGGTCAATTTCTAGGTACCTTACATTTAAATATCGATGACGTACTTGAATTTCGAGTCAGAATATAACCTTAACAGCCTGAAGAGAGTTTTAAAATCCCGCCGGAACCATAATGTAAATCTTAAATTTAAAAATATAATGCTAAAAGTTTTCAAGTTTCAGTTTCAGAGTGTACAAATTACTGCAGCTACGTGACTGTAGTACAAAGAGGATTAAGTTCAAATGTTTACAGAACATTTTATAGTGTTGGAAGGCAAACAAGCAGACGGATTCCCTGACGGCAAGAAATACACGACATCTATAGATATCAAAGTGTTAGGCTTCTTTGCCTACATATACTACAAAAGAAAAAATGTTTTCTACTAGTGTAGTCTAGTTTTTTGAGACCTAAAACTACGCCTCTAGATATATACCATCGTTTTTCCCTGTTCCTTTATATTTGTTTTTTTAAGTTTATTTTTTATGTATATTGAATATCGCCTCTGGTCTAGCGATCCAAGTGTTGGACTTCATGAGGTCCCGGTTTCGAATTCCGGGTTGGGCTACAAAAACAAAATGTGGTATATCCAATTTTCTAATAAAAAAAATAATGTGTCACATTGTGGGAATTAGTGTCTTCGGATCGTTGGTGCCCTGGATACGCCTCTGCCTACCCTTTTGGCATATGGTTGTAAAGATACTATGTATTTTGATGCACAATAGTTATTCTTTTTTATTCTATCAGTGTTCGTCATTGTTGTGATCTGATTGGGGTAGTTCAACATCGTTTTAAGTTATTGCTGTCTATAGGGGAAGAGTATTTCTTATCATCTTTTTTATATGATGAACCGGCAAGCCTGCTGACAGGTCTCCTGATAGAAAGTGGTTACTGTTGCCCATGGACATCAAGATAAGGTAGGTAAGTTAGCGATGCGTTGCTGAAACTGAAAAAGAAATTAACACGAATTTTAAAAGATCCAATGTATTATTTCACGTATTTATTTGCCTTCCAATATCATGAAAGAACATCTTTTTGTATTATAAAACGAAAACTTTACCTTCCTTTACTATAAAGCAAATTTACTGGAAGGTGTAGTTAAGGAAGGTTTTACCCTGTTCATACAAAAATATTAAGATCCACACTCATTACATACAAATATCTCTTTTACCCTTTCTCAGTGTATCTATTGAGGTCATATTAGTTTCAAAACGGATGACTTTATTTTTAACCTCCGACAGAAAACGAGGATTGTAATAATTTTGACCCTATCTGTGGCACTATAAGTTTTGGATGGATTGACCGATGTCGATGGGAATATTTTTGTTTGAAAGCTGACGTGAATGAGATGAGCTTTATTATATATAAGTCGGGGTTTATTGATTTTTTTTAATTTTAGTGTTATAGTGAAGTTTAATTATTTTGAAATAAAGTAATAATTGAATCATTTGAATAAATTGAAATAAAAGTATCTGCATGTCCATATCCCCAGAGGTAGGCAGAGGCACAACCAAGGCATCATAACCGAAGACACTAAGTCCCATAATATGATAGGTGGCAAGCCTAAATTAAAATAAACAAAAAAAATACAAGAAAAGGATGTTGGAAACCCTATAGACTTGATATCTATCGGTATATTGGTATATCGGTAGAGCTATGTAACTTTCATAAGCGTTTAAAACTGCGGGAAATAGTAAATAAAATATATACACATTTCATTTATTCACAAATATAAACACATTTTATTTATTCCAAAAATTTAACATAATTTATTTACTCATCACATTTTATGTAAAAATCTGAAATTGGTTGGGTAAACTTCACTCTGATGGAAATTCAATTTATCGGTCACGCGACCGATGCCTGAATATTATTTAATTAATCGAGGATCACCGATAACACGGCCATATCTAGATGTCACCCACAAATTACTGAATTGTTTTTGTGTTAATAGCTCTTTGACATGCCACGGTTATGGTGCGTCCAGATAGACGATTTGTCGCTGCGTTTCATAAAACTGAAAATAATTGAAACAAGATAAAACCACAAAATTTCAATTTAAGTGCATTATTATGAAGTCTAACGGCTAATTTTAGTAATATATCTATGGTTGGAGATATACTATTGCTTTGTTGCTAAGATATTTTTTATTGAAAAATGGCAGCGATTGTCTTATTCCTGATCCATAGTAGCGCTATTCCTTATAAATATGAATATGATAGTCCGAAGCCCTGTGATTTTGAAAGCTTGCAAACTAGGCGCCGACGCGTAGTGGTCTACTGAGGGCCCTTCAGGATTTTTGCAATGACAAGTTCGTGTTATTTATAAAACTAGTGAGTAGTAAGTAAGTATCTTCACGCCCATATCCTTGAAGGGGTAGGCAGATGCACAACCAGGGCACCCACGACTGGGCCCTGTAGTACCGGGCGACGAATAGGGCTACGGTATCCTCTGCCTGTCGTAAGAGGCGACTAAAAGAGGGTTGGGGCTGTGAGTCAACTGATCGGGGTGTCAG
>NJDD01000229.1:190838-202026 GCA_002245505.1 Calephelis nemesis
TTTCTTCTGGATTATCAGACAAAAGTAAGATGATTAAATAAATTCATAAAAACTTGTAAAGGGTAATAAGTAATTAATAAATACTTAACGAATGCAGAATACGGTTTGATCACGTACTGTACAGTAGGATACGTTCAAGTCATCGGAATTTCACATATTGAGGGCGAGTATTTGCATATTAATTAAGAACGTTCTCGCCTCATTGGTTTTAACACACTTTGAATTTCACCAAATATATTTGGACCCTAACATTTTAATGACGTCATAAACTGCCACCCCTTTGGACATGTGAAATTAATATAAAATGTGGCTTATGCCAAAATATTCGAGTTTTTTCTTGGAATGTAGGGTAATATCTAATAATAAAATACTATGATTTTTTTATTAAAAGAAAAAGATAAAAAGGGTTTTCTGATATAAATACAGTCGTTTAGAGACACCAAGGGGGTAATGATGCAATGTATACCTAAAATGAATCTTGCATCAGAGAGTCTTGCACGAGTAACTACCTCTTCTCCAACCGGAACACGGTAGTGGGAAACACTGAGGTTATGGCAGCTGCAAAATCGGGCAGGTTGTGGTAGTACCAATCCAGGTAAGTGTCAGATAATTTCTACCATATTTACTTGATTCATTATAATCCGTAAGTATTAATTAACAATCTGTCGTTAATTTTTTAGAAACGCAGCGTTTATATGTGAGCACCCTTAGAAAACAAACCAATTTTCTTTTGATAATATAAGGTTAATATAGTTTTAAGTTACTTTACGAGATGAGAAACGGTAAAGCTTCATTTTTGCGATAAAAAGGCGACGTTACGGAGTTGGGAGGAAAAGTCGCAGCTGCATGTATTGCCAGTAATTTACCATGAGTTTCCGTGGAGAAAAATACAAAGTACGCCAGTTTGTACTATGTAAATCCTTCGAGATGAAACTACATGAAAAATTTATGTTTTCTTATTCTTGCACATGGTATTACCAGAGAATAATTAATAGATGTATAATGTTAGACGTATTATAAATGTAAGTGTAAAAGTATTATACCTGCATAAACATATATTGCTCGCTTGGAATCTCTTTGCATAAACCATTCTGTGCTTATCCCAAAGTTGTTGTACGGAAGCTAGAGTTGGGATCTTCAGAAAACCATGTGAGTAGAATAAATGTAGTAGCAATGAGTGAGGTACGGAAATTTTCAGAGTAAGTCTCGCTGACCGCATTCGTCACAGTGAGATCCGAGAGAGTGCAATTGAAGGAAAGTGTTATTGTTAAAATGAAAAGGGCATGCTCCGCTGGTTTAGTTTTGATCTATCGGAAAGGATGGCAGATGAGGTATTGACAAATTGTATAATATCTATGCAAAACGAATGTGGATGGATCATAGAAATAGGAATATAGGTCAATGGGATGGATGCAAATACCCAGGGAGACCTAGGTTGACATTCCATAATCGAATCGCTTGGATATTAACCAAGGATAGTGTCAAGTTTCCGAAACCGGTGTGTTTGTATAAAAAGGGTAGTGAAAGTAAAGGAAGCCAGAAAGGTCTTCCAGGATCATGAGATTTTTCACTCCATACTCTGCTTATCCCGTAAGGGAATTTTTGTGAAGATATGAATGTATGTATACAAATGTTTTGAGTTCGGGTTAAAATTGTTAAATAAATTAAGCCCTGTCTAATTTTCACCCCATCACTAACACCGTGTCTCAGACTAAATATCAGAATTTTGCATCGACGCATCTGGATTTGTAACACGATCCTACCTATTCCTGCCAACATTCAACAAATTTATAGTGCTCGTCGCTGACGTGTTCCGGTTTTCAGGGTTGGTTAGCTAGTTAACGTATTCACACAAAAAGCTTAACACTCTCAATCTCGTATTGATATCGGAACATTTGTTATAGCCACCTTCTTAATATCTTACTATCTTTTTTTTTGAATGGCTAATTTATTGCTAACCGCGAGGTTTTTACAACTTCACCGGGCTATGAATCTTACTAGCAATCTAACTCTGAAATCAAGCAACTTTGACTACCAAAGCCATAAAAACATTTGAAGGAATTTTAACTTGAAGTAACTAACAGAACTGCCACATAATACAATTTCCTAAAAATAGGCAGAAATATTTGTAAATATTTCAGCGCTTATATTCACTTTAATAAAGTGCACAGCGCGGACGATAATGATGGTAATTTCAGCGGCACAGGGCTAACAAACGACATCCAAACAAATATCGTGCATTCATCAGATGTGCTCATTTGTACGGGTTGAGTCATAACGTTCTTCACAGATTTAGGCGTAGAGCAGTACTCGTATAGAGACAACAGTTATAGTGTGTCATGGCTAACAAACTAATCAATTTCGTGCATTCATCAGATGTGCGCAATTTTACTGGTTATATCATAACGTTCTTCATAGATTTAGGCGTAGAGCAGTACTCGTTCAGAGACAACAGTTATAAGTGAGTCAGGGCTAACAAACTGTATATCTATCAAATTCGTGCATTGGTCAGATATGCGCATTTTTACGGGTTAAGTCTTAATGTTTTTCATAGATTTAGGCGAAGAGCAGTCCTTGTATAGAGACAACAGTTATAGTGTGTCAGGGCTAACAAACAGTATCTAATAAATTTCGTGCATGCATCAGATGTGCTTTTTTGTATGGGTTAAGTCATAGCGTTCTTCATAGATTTTGGCGTAAAGCAGTACAGCCTCAGACACTATAGATAAAGCAGACCGCTAGTTGAAGGCAGGGCTAACAAACTGCTACAAACAAATATCGATGTGCTCACTGCTTCTTTGAACGAGTTTACATTAGATAGATGATCTTTATAAATTTAAGCTTATATGAGAACTAATTCTCAACTAATTCTGGGCTTACCAACTAATTCTGAACAAGATTGTGGATTCAACAAATGTGTTCATTTGAACGGGCTAAGTCACGGGGGTATAACGTTCTTCAAAGATTTTGGTATAGAACAGTACACCTATAGAGCCTACAGATAAAGTTAGACAGAGCTAATAACTATACCTAATCAAATGTATTGTATTCGTCAGATTTGAATTGGTTGAGTCTAAGTTCCTTAAAAATTTAGGAATATAACAACTTATCTTTTTTTTAATGTTTAGAAAATCCGCATGTTGCCATCGCCGCGCTCTTGCTCAGGTTATGTCGAACTCAAACCGGCTAAAAACCAAACGACGACCTTTAGGCAGCCCGGTAAGGAGTGAGATGGGATCGCTTTGACATTCCCCATCTGCCCCGCGGCTACGGCCCGGTCCGGGCCTCCCGTGCTAAAAGAGGAGCGACTCCGGCCATTGGAGTCGATTACTCTTCGAGAGGAGTCGAAGGTACCGCCTTCTTGCATCCCTGGTCTGCCTGTGCCGAAGCTGGCATCGTGACTTCTTCGCAAAAGGATACCACCGCCTGCCAGGACCTGTCGCTACCGAGCATGACTTTAATAACGCTCAACAGCGAAAGGTTTTCATCTACAACAGCTCAGAGAGTACGTCGCTGTGATTCCCAGGTGACGCACTCTCCCAGCGTTTCTACTTAGGTGTGGAACGCCGTAACGTCGCCTCCCGTTTCGCGATCTTGTGCAGATACTTTCCGAAGAGAGCAACTTATCTACAGATAGGCTAATTAACCAGGGGTAACAAACTAAATACAAACGACTATCGCGCTTTCATCATATAGACTTTTATTGTACAAGTTAAGCGAGTCGTGAAGTTTTTTAGTCTTCATAGATTTAGTCGTAGAGCAGCTCCACTATAGAGACTAATCAAAGAACAGAGCAAAATACATCAAAATATTGTGCACTCACAGCTGTAATCATATGTGCCCGTCAGTGTACACATCGAGTTACAAGAAAATGAATGAATAAACTTATAAGTTCTTTTAAAACTTGTATTAAACTCATGGAAGCAACTAGCGCTAAATCCTTCTTTAGCAGGATAGAAAAACCAAGAAATATTGCTTTTAATCTCCGTGCCTTGAACGTAATGGAATATAAACAAAATTGCTCGGTTTTCTATTCATTAGTTGTTACCGAAGGCGATTGCTTCTCGGTTGGACGTTAATAGAAACTTTTTAATAGTGTTCGCCATGGCTTGCTTTCTTATACCCAACCGGTGTAGAAAGGTACAGTTGAAGCAATATTAAAATCTAATGAAGATAACGAAAAGTTATTTGTTGATTAAAATTACTTTCACGAGAGACCAATTAACTTGCGCTTGTTATAACTTAGTGATTTCGAATTACTTGTTAAGTTTTAAAGCCAAAGTGAAACGAGCGTAATGATAACATACGTTAAGTGGTAAGTAGCTATTTATATATCTTGGAATGCTCACTTAAAGAGCAATACAACTTCACCATTTTCAAAACTTAAATTAACTGAGTTATCACTTTCATACAAGAAGTGTTGTTTTCACAGTAGATTACATAGCATTCTTTACCTTCATACTTTAGTATAATAACTTTAAAACTTACGTTCGGGGTGAATTTAAAGCCATTAAGGGCCACTTGCACGTTCCTGGTTTAAGTCTTTAACATTAAGTTAACGTCTAACTCGGGTTAAATCACCTTATATTTGACAGTTTAACTCAGTGTCAAATGTAACCCGGGAATGTGCAAGTGGCCATAAGTAATTTAGTTTTGTAAGCTAGACTTTAGTAGTTTTGTTTTAGTGGCTGATGTCCTTTAGTTAAAGGAGTGAGAAGGTCGCTAATTCTTTTATGCGATAAATTTTATTTACTTTATCACTACATCATATGAAACAAAGGCACGGTTCCGGCTGGATATTGAGAATATAGCAAAAAGTTGTCTCTTCCCATTACCTTTTAGAACAACCGCGCCCGTGCCCTACACCAAAGTTTTAGTCAGCTAACATTAACATATAGTATTAAAAAAAACAGAAATCATTTATGAGGAATAAAAACTTAAGTTCAATAATAAGAAAGATGACAAATGCAAAAGTAAACTGTGTAGCGCGTGTCATTTGATATGAATTATGCGATGTATGGTTAAAAATAGCAAATTTTAGTACATGGTGTTCTAGTTTTTTGTTTGATTAATTTTATCTATTTATTTTCTGTCTAGGTTTTACTACAAAATTACGTTAAATATATTTTAACAAAATGCTTCAACGTAACAGCTGGTATACTGAGTGTTCTCCCATTAGCTGACGCCTGACAGCGCTGCATTTGTTGATCTTTTTGAAATAAATAATACTACACAAATTATTATCACATAATATTCTATTAATTTTTTCTCGTTACTGTTCTTATTGGAAATGTATTTGATATTTTCCATCGTCGGCGCTTGGTTAAACTTCCAAATGTTAATATATACATATAAAATGAAGAAACACTTGAACTGTTTTACGTATCACTAATAATTTATTATATTATAAATAGCCTACTGGTTTCGCTTATGAAGCATCATCCGGGTTAGAACTTAATCGATTCACTATTTTCAGTATCAATTATCTATTGTTTTTGTTAATTTTACTATTTATTAAGGGAGGGGACGGCGCGTACGCAGTCCCCACTACCAAAAATTACGCGTCCGAGTTATCCACATTAGGGATAATCGCAGAGGTCAACCCAACCGCAGTGCAATGGAATGGCCTCGCTCTGGGGGAACCGCCTTTTTGATCACGGTATCCCCTACGCCAGGTAAGTATGATTTCAATTCTTTCAAAATTTTAAGTGAATCTTTGAACTCGTACTTTGGTTACCGCGATTTAAAAACAACCAGCGCCATCTATTGGGCATATTCTATATTGTTATTATATTTATGTTGGAGTCTGAGATCTTGGCTAACGAGTGTAAACCGACAAGTTTGCCCAAGGAAACACCATAGTGGGTAGCTCTGATAGTTTAGCAGCAGGAATAAGTAAGGTGGTTGTAAACTGAATCTGAATATAGAATCACTAATAAGAAACGACGTTTAAAAACTAAAAACTCAACAGCATAAAAGCGACATCTAGTCTAAAATTTTTATTCTTTTGTTTCAGTACTTACCTTTATTAATATTGACGTAGCTAGGCGTGGGCAAAGTGGGCCTTCGCCCACGGCCTCGCAGCTAACGGGGCCTCGCACTACCTGATTTAAAATCTTTATTTATTTATAAATTAAATAAAATCATGAAAAACATTGGTCTTCCTCTTCTTTATCTGAAATACAAATATATTATGTCGACTATGCCTGTAACTACGTAAACGTACGTACGTACGTGTAAGTTTTTCATAATTAAAATCATTAAATACTACCTAACAAACAGCAAGAAGCAGGAACGACTGTCTGTTTTAGCAATACTTTCAATCGAAGCAGAATTAGCTGCAAAAATCAATTACAAATCCTTACTAGAGGATTTTTGTAAAGAAAAAAGCCGAAGAACATTATTTTTGTATTAATGTAATTTAATAGATTTAAAAAGTAATAAGTAATAGATTTAAAAAGATTTAAAGAGTGAAGGTACTGATCTATAAAGTAAGAATAAAAATAAAACCGAAATTTAGTTGTTAAAATACTCTCCTATCCATTTCACGTAGCGCTTATAATTTTTTCACTATTAGGAAAGTAGTTATAATATCAAATCATGTTTGGGAAGACTATGACGAAATAATATAAATATTACGCGTAGATAAAGTTTTTGGGTTGCTTTTTGGAACGAACGGAAAGGGAGGCCCCTTGCCATTGCGACTATGCCCATGTATATTGGTTCTATTCAACATATTATAACAGATATTTTATTGAGTAATAGCTTATTTTAGGTTTCTGTATAATAATTTAAAAAAGTAACATATTTTTGCAGTTCATCATTTTCGTGATGTACATTTTTATTAAATAAAAGCGGTTGTCTGCAACTTTGTCTGTGTAAAACTAAATAACGTTATTAACACGAATTTCGTCGTCGACAATGTTAATAATTTTAAATATCAACAGATGCCAACCATTTTGTTAAACTTAAATTAATTTTATCATTTTTAAAATTTTAATGTAACAAGAACCTTCAACAAAACACAGAACAACTTTAATGTATAATTGAAGTTTTGTCGTGATTATATAAATAAAATTTGTAAAGTAATTCGCAAGTTAAGAATAAATTACAACCACGAGATCAGGTAGGCAGAGGCACAACCAGGGCACCCACGACTAGCCGAAGTCCCACAATGTGATAGGTGGCAAGCCTATCGCCAACCGGGCACATATCCTATCCCAAGCAACATTTTTTTTATTAGAAAATCGGAAAAACCGAATTTTCTTCATGTTGCCTGACCTGGGATTCGAACCTGGGACCTCAAGCAGTTCAAGTCCAACAACTGAACCGCTAGACCACAGAGGAGGAGTAAAGTGTAAATTAACTTATAATATGTCTGCTCTGAATATTTTTTACCTGTGCCTCTTTATGATAAAAGCTGCAAGAATTATGGCCGTCCATAGAATGGTTTCCTCAATTATTCCCGTAGCCCATTTTATTTTTTATTCTTTTCTTATTTTAGATGTAACTATATTTGCCATCCTAATATTTTGATAGGCAAAAAACCTCGAAGCCGTTTCATTTTTCTTATCATCTTTGCAACTATTTTTTCTTTCATTTGTAATTCGATTACAATTATCAGGAATACTGGAAAATAGACCCTAAGTAGCATTGATAAAAGTTTAAGCAAAGGCGAAAATCTGTAAAGTATTACAGATTTTATTAGTAATGAAAAAACCTCATCATCATTTTCATTGGTCAAATAACTCTACAACAGACTATTACTCACTTTTACGTATATATTAGGCATTTAATCTATCAGCCATAAGCCTGGTTTGAGAGTGAAAAAAGGACACATATCCCTTAACTAATAAAACTTACTTGTCCGTTGAACTGGTGTGTAAACCATTTTTTGGTAGCAAAAGTGAAGTTATATACCAGATCAACGGGTGCCTAAGTTTTATTAGTAAGGGGGTTAGTATATAGTTGACAGATAAAACATGTGCTTAACATGGTGCGTACTAACGTCAGAGGAGCATCATGACAATGAAACTTATTTAATGACGGTAGTAATACGCAAAGGTGATTCCAAGAATCTTTTTATTGCAAACCCATTACCCCGCCATTGTGCATAATACTGCATTTTTCTATTATGGAAGGCTAATTAAAATTCCTTTCTAGGAGGGTTGGAAGGAAACTATTTTCCAGGTCGCCATCGTATTTTCACTTGATAAGATCTCGACATGATTATTTATGCTTAGGGAGCTAACCCCATCGATATGGCTCTTTATGGGCGGCTCGTGTACAAAAGCTACTGTAAGTGATATATTTGTTCCTTGATTAACTTCCTTGGAACTTGGGTTTGCTTGTGGAGTAAATGTTTTTTCTATTATAGCTGATACTAAGAAATATAGATGGTAAGAATTCTAACATGAATTGAATGGCGAGAACTTATGACGCGACTTCCTGGATTCGAGTTTTCGAACGATTTTAATTAAGTATAAACGATTTTGTTTTGCTTACGAGTTGCGTGGCAGGAAGGCAGATGATCTATTCTACACAGGAGACCCAGACCAAGACAAAATAATTTGCCATTTTGAGACTTTTTGGGGGTCAGAAATTGGAATATTTCAAATTTCAAGCAATTTACCCAGTTTTATTCTTTATATAACATTTATTAATGTAATTTATGCAGTCATGTTTTGGTGTTATTTATGCGATGCAGTCCTATTTTAGGGTTAGATGTATTTGTGCCACATAACCACTTAGTGTATACATATTACAAAAACTTAGAAGATCTGCGTTTGTACATTGAATATCTATATTATGTAAAAAAATTAGTGATATGTTACGGCGAAGCTTTTTAAATCTAACCTGTCAATATTTTGTGTATGTTTGTGTCAATATTTCTTTTTGCCATGTGTGATATGACATTTATATTTTTTAGTCTTTGTTCCTAATGACAATACTGCGCATGTGATAAGGTTTATTTTCTAGACCTAGATTCGGCTTAGAGCCGAGCTAAGATTTATATAAATTTCAGTTTATAGTTTTCAGTAAATATAGTCACACTTATTAAAGTTCTTTCTGCCATGTGTGGTATATCATTTATATTTTGTAAGTTTTGTTTCTTATGACACTAGTCTTCGTTACTGTGCTGGGCTCCAAGATTTATATAAATTTCAGTTTATAGTTTTCATAAATATAGTTACATTTATTAAATTTCTTTTCGCCATGTGCGATATGTCATTTTTATTTTGTAATTTTTGTTCCTTATGACACTAGTCTTCGGTACTGTACTAGGCTCTGAGATTTATATAAGTTTCAGTTTATTCGTTAAGTGGCCCGTGAGGCAGCAATTTATGGCGTTTTTATACTGCGCAGCTGATAGGGTTCCCTATTTCAGAGAAAAGGGTCTACAAAATAATTAGACCTTTGAGAGCTTGATTTGTAATTGTCGTACTCGTGCCGACTAAGTAATAATCATCCACAAAAAGCAATTAACCAAACAAAATTAGAATTAAAAGCACAAACGCAAACAATCGGAATTACCCTTGTGTAAAAATGTCCTGTATAAAAAAGAAAACAGTAGCAGTCGTGGGACTGCTGATAGAAGTGAAAACGGAACTATTAAGTTGAGAGTAATTAAAACTATATGCAAAAATTTAATATGAAATTTTTTGTTTTATTTATTAGTTACATATGATGGGTTAAACAAATCATGGACAAAATATAAATACAAAGTGGTTGAAAAAATAATTAATATACAATTATCTTGTCAGTCAGAAATAGTCGATGTATTAGTGTATACGTGTACACAGGCTACTGCGCGTGCGCTAGTCTGGCTCTCTATAGCTATAGATTATCATTGGCATGTCGGTGACGCGAACCGAGAATTTTACCCTCTACCAAAACGCTCAATGCGCCTAAAGAAGTTTTCACTTCAAAAAACATATACATAAATCAGACGGATTGGTCTAAATCCTACGCAATTTTATTTTATTACATCTAAAAAAAACATCTAAATATAACATAAGCATAAAATTTAGCGGTCCGGCGTCGAATTGACTACTTGAAGTCCCGGGTTCGATCTCCGGTTCGGGCAGGAGAAATTATATTAAAAATAAGGTTGTTCGAGATTTTAAATTTGCCCGGTTGGCCACCTATTACATTGTAGAACTTTGATGTCGTCTGCTAGTCGTGACTCGTGGGTACTCTGTTACTCTGCAGTACTCTACACAGGAATATGCCTTTAAATACTTTTTTTGGCCTTTTTATTTTGTTCTGTATGTACGTTTGTCAAGTAACCCTTTACGCGAGTTGCCTGATTAGGTTGCGTTGTTGTATAATGTATATTTCAGAGGGTTCCTGGATAGTTTACAAACAATGTGACCCATTAGGTGACGCTGTTGTCTTTATGTTACCAAATCGTGACTTATACAGTAGTATTTTATTCAGAACAGTAGGCTAGTATCTTTTCAATATATTTATTATTTTATATGTAGTGCTAGCGGCCCGCCCCGGTTTCGCACGGTTATAAAATATACATATAAACCTTCCTCTTCAATCACTTTATCTATTTAAAAAAACGCATCAATATCTGTTTCGTAGTTTTAAATATTTAAGCATACATGAGGACAAAGGGACAGAGGAAGCGACTTTGTTTTATACTATGTAGTGATGCGCATCTTCTTATTCACTTTTTGCGTAAAATACATATAACTAAATATATTTGAGTCACGAATAAAGGTAAAGAAAACATAAAACTGTCATGGCTTTACACTTACTGTATTTATTATATTTTAAATAATTTATTGTATTTTAAGAAAATACGCATATTGATATTTATTTTCTCTTACCCTTTATATAAATGTATACCTCGACGATTACTTTGTCCAAAATATATACATACTCTCATATTTGCACACAATTAACGAACCATTAGTCGGATCGTTATAAAACTTGTATGGGAACACTTCGAAATCACGACCTATCTTCTAAAAACACCATTACAATTTGTGTAGGCGAGTAACCACCTAACAATCATATAACCGAATTTATGATTTTCTCTTCTATGGAAACGGCTAAAAACATATTTGTATAACTCACGTATAAATACTTAAAACTTTATACATAATTTTCACCGTTTTCTGCTGCCATTGTCATGTTTCGTTTTGGAGGACATGATTAGACTAGGTCTTCTATA
>NJDD01000229.1:202969-213967 GCA_002245505.1 Calephelis nemesis
AGATTCGAATCGACCCCCTCCCCCCCTTAAACATTTCACGTAAATTGTGGACGCCCCCTTATCAAATTCATATTCATTGTATACGTAGCGAAGCACGTACCGGGCTGCTAGTAAAACATAAATATCGTAGCTAAGTGTGCAAAAATAAAACAAGAATAGTTATCGTTATTAAAACATATTTGTATAATATATGAGTTAGTTATATTATCAACGAAAAGTAATTTAAATTAAATAATTATTTATTTTAGCTCAGTTATTCGATCTTTTATTCAATAACGTCACCATATAATAATTTTTTGAAACACTACAAATGCTCTTGTGTGTTCCTATCAGTCAATCCTTACAAATTCTCTGAAAGATCGAATTTTGAGAAAAGACATTTCTAATGTGGAACACATAAAAAAGGAAATGAATAACGTAGAAATTTATTTTCTCTCATGAAACGGCATCTGTTTATCCTGTATTCTTTTAAAGTATTTAGGCCAACTGTTCTCTAGGAAATGGCTTAAATCACAATAATTGTCTTAGCATTTTTTGAGTTAAATTACTAGTTAGCGGTTGGTAACATATAAAAAAAATAGAGGAAAAACATCTTGTCATGTTTTTCAATCTTCGTTCAGTAACTATGGATGTAATTTTCTTTATTGTTTTGTTACAATATCATGAGTAAAAGAACAAATAATTATATATATTATCGTATGTATATATATAATGTCGTTATTTAGAAATATCAAATCTCGTTTGAAACAACATGATATGATGATATTACGATAAAAAGTAAAAAAAACATGTATTAGGTTTAGGAGGACTCAGTTTTTTTAAACGCATAAGTTTGAGGTTAATATGTTTTTGCCATTGTTATTTACAACGCATAATACCTATCACAATCACCAATTATATTTGACGGAAATTGTTTAACATAAATTTAAAACTATAAGTGACATTATGTATAGTTGATAAAATGTATGTGGGACCAGCTCGGAATAATTAGCTATATTTAAAAAAATCTAAATCGGTTTGTATTGGCCGAGAACACATACAAAAAACATAAAACTAATTGATCGTGTTGTAAATATACAAAACTGAAATTATCAAGACTTCATTTTTTTATAAGTGTTTTTTTCATTTTTATAAGTGCAGTAGTGTTTGAACTAGGTACTCTAAAGTTTCGGTACTGTACCATAATTCTGCCATTTTAACATCATGATTTCTCAAAGCTGTCAAATTCAGAATCTCATTAGGAAATCAGTCTGCTTGCTCTTCTAATTGTGCTACAAAAATGTAACCTGAACAAAACGAGACAACTCCTGTCTCAGCTATTTATTAAGCACAAATAGCGCTTTATTGGTTAACTTCATCTTAAATCGCAATATCCTCGGAGCACCGCTCACGAGACTTGCTTACAAACTTGCTTTGCTTTGTTATATTAAATTTCACTCTACCATGTTAATATACTTGAAAAGAGTTAACATTCTTCTGTTACAAAGTTTAAATTCTTTTCTTTTAAGTCTTTTATCTCTCGAAAAGCTCTTGTAAAAATAAGTACTACCTTATGTGTCTAATTTTAAGAGCTCGGGATCAGATGATATCGTTTTAGGACCAGACCTTAGCCATTTTATAAAGCTAAATGTTTTTAATGTAGATACTTTTAATCTAGCAATCCGGCGTCGGACTTGACTTCTTGCGGTCCCGGGCTCGACCACAGGGAGCACAAAAAGAATGAGAAAATGTATAGTAATTAATTTTTTTTCTGAAATTATTATACACATTTTTAGTTAATTTTGTAAAAAAATAACGTCCACCGTGATAGTGCCCGGTTGGCGGTAGACCACCTATCCGTGGGATTAGTGTCTTGGGTAGGTACTACTAGCCCACTGGATTTTTCAATTTTCTAGTAAAAATAAAAATTTCTCGATTTGGATATGTGCCCGGTAGGCGATAGGTTTGCCTTATATCACAATATGGGACTTAGTTGTCGTGGGTGTCCTGGTTGTACCTCTGCCTATCTCTTTGGAGATATGGGTGTGTAGATATTTTTTATTGTAGGTATGCATTAAACTCGAATGGTGGTCAAAGAATGGGATAGTTTGTCTTTAGTGGGTTTCAGGTAGCAAACTTCTAACAAATTGGATTCCAGTTATTACAAATACGGAAAATGTCTAGCAACGTAAAAATTCAATTCACTATTAATTAATTACGTACATGATAAAGTCACGATTAATTAGTTATGTACATGAAGATATTACGAAATTTCAAATTTATTCATTTTGCCATAAAAGGGCCATGCAAATTTACAGTATTTTTAAAATTATGTTTAACGGGTTTTTTACAGTTTTTTTTATCTGATGTTAAAGTAAACAAACTTTTTCCATGCGCTATTTCAAAGATTTTCTGGGGACTCTTTCCGGACGTTTCAAAGTAATATCGTTGCTATAATACTATATATGTCAACGCGAAATACGACTTCTATTGGATACAAAATGTCAAATTATATCTTGGTATACTAGTTTTTTTTGTAATACGGCAAAACAGTATACACATGTAGACAGTATTATTGAAACAATTCTGCATTTGGTAGACGCGTACCTATTTGTTATTTTCATGTTTAAGTTTTAGCCCTTATGATGCCGTAAGAAGTGTATTCTATGGCTTCAGGCTATGTATTAGCAAAAGGCGGCCTAAAAGTACGCGACTCCCCTTTTGATAAGACATAACCGCAGTATATATAGACACCGTAGATGTTGTAGATGTGTCCAGTGTCGCTGTCCTGTGGCGGGGGTATTAAACTAATTGTGCTAATCTACCGACTACCCTACCCTCCGGACCGGAAAATCACATTGTCATTATGGTGGCAGGATTAGTAAAGGCGGTGGGTCCGTACCATGGCCGGTTTCGTCTTAGCTCTCTTCTCACGAACTGCCACGCAGGACGGAAGGTGGTGTTTATTACACAGACGACATCAACCAACACGGTAAAAATAGTGACAAATTAAAAGTGATAAGTAAAACAGTGTATTCAAATTACCTACATAATATTTTTTCATTTTTAAATAAGATTGTCGCCTCTCTGGTTTCATGACCCGGTGTTGCCATTATCCTTATGAAATCTCATTTAATAAAACGTCAAGATAGAAAATATAAAGAATGACTGCTAATCTTAAGTACTGAAAACCGGATCTAAATTCATCCAGTAGTTTTTCCGGAAAAAAGACAGTAAGATTTTCCAAAAGTTTTCCTTTAAGTAAACAATAAATGCATGTTATTAAGTATAACTCATAAAGCGTCAAACCAATTACCTTAAAACTTATACAGTAAGTGCTACTATCCTGGAAGTACAACCAGTAAAAACGAATCATCAAGATCGGGTTACTCTGGGAATAGTTATGCGACGAATAAAGAATCTGATACATTTTCGTAGGTTGAAAAAAGAATTAAAAAGCGTCCCTGTAATCTAGATCTCAATTATTTATTCCTAAACATGTACAGTTAGCAAAGCAAATATCTGAATCTCTTATAGTACATTCGACGTATTGTAAGGGTTCTTAGTATATCGTGGTAAATGGGTCAGATATTTGTCTTGTTTACTGTATGTAGTTCCCCTGTTATCTTATAATATAGCTGTCAGAAATAGTAATTACTGTTATATCATAAACAAGTAGAGCTCGTCTCAGACAGGATTAACGTACAACGCTGTTGAAACTTGGTTTATAATGTCTACAACATTGAATATTAATAATAGTAAGGGAGCCCGAGATGCTAAATGTGTAGTAATTCGAGTATCATGGAAACAAATCGGATTTTATCGATTAGGTGGTGGAGAATAGATAAAGTGGCGTGACGACGAATACGGAATGTGACATTTATACTTTTAGCGGTGCAGTCCTCTCAGAGCGTCTAAAGGCTAAAAGAACAGTTACAGTCATTTGACTTTACGTGAGCACATCAGATAGGTATTAATAGTGTACATGCCTAATGTGCCTGCAATGGCAGAAATAAGTCAATGAGACCGGATATCGTAATTAATGAACTGAAAAATTGTGAACATGATGATTTGTATCTTGAATGTTTCGGATACTCTCACGGGCGTCACGGGGAGAGTCTCATGCTTTAATCTTCACAAAAATTAAAATGCACTGACATATTTACATGCAACAAACCCACTAAAATACTATTTTTAAGTCAAAAAAAGAAATTACTAACATGCGCGCGGTCTATCCAGGGTCCTTTTCAAATATGTGTTCATTTTTTAGACAGGTGATATATTGATCAAATGAAATATATGTATCTAAAATGTAATTATTAAAATGACTTTAGATTTTATCACGGCACATTTTTGATAGGACTTGGTAAAATGAAAACGTATTTTGTTTATAATCGCCTTGGTTTTCCCTGTGTTGGTCCGGGCTCCTTTGCAGAATAGACCAATCTTAGCAGCTTGTAAAATTCGAGCATAGCCTTACCGTCACTAACACCGTGACATCTGACTAGGTGGTAGAGTTTGTTACTTTTGCTCGAGGCCTAACATCTCGGCCTCAGGTTGGCAACGCACGATTACCACATTTGGTGTGTCTAGTCGGCATGAATTTCGTATCATCAGCAAATCCGTCTGCTTGTTTGCCTTCCTATAACATAAAATGAGAAATGGACGCCTTAACAAGCGCAAGAATTATAGTTATAGATGTGTTCTTTATGAACACGGTATAGTTACAATTTTTAATAACACATTACACCACGTCAATAGATGGCGCTATAATAAATAAGTAAATGGGTGCAACCGCAGGCTATCATCAGTAAATAACCATCCAGCTAACAATAACGGTGCTAATAAATAATGGCCATTATGGCGCAATGTAGGCGGCGCAATTACGTATGTATTATTTTTCATTACAATACAACACAGACCACAAACTACCGGATTGCATATATTATGCGGTGAATTATCCGCAACTGTTTCCTATGATACTTTGTTATGTTTAATGAGGACATATTTCATTGAGTTTACACAAATGCGGAAAAATGCATTCATATTAATTATTGGTGAATTACACCATTGATTTGTAATTCGGTAACCCATTATTAGATATACATGTAGGAATAACGGAAAACCGAAATAGAAATATAAATAACTTCTTTTACAAAAAGCATTCCGTCTCTTTCCGTTTTAGTTCATTCATTTTTATTAAGAATTGTCGTATGTACAGAATTACACTTATTGTTGTCAGCTTAAGTTTTTGCAACTACACCTAATTTATTAATGTGACTGCACAATTCGCTGCTGTACAGATAGAATAAATTTTCCCCGTGTTGGTCCGGGCTCCTTTGTAGAATAGACCATCTGCCTTTCTTGCCAGGCAGCTCGTAAAAGGTGAGCATAGGCTTATCATCACTAACACCGTGACATCTGACTAGGTGGTAGAGTTTCGCAGCGATTCGCCCCGGATTGGTACCACCGCCTTACCTATTCCTGCCGCCATAACGTCATGACGTGTTCCGGTTCGGAGGGTAAGGTAGCCGGTAAACTTCCTTTTGCTCAAGGCCTAACATCCTGACCTCAGGTTGGCAACGCACCATTACCATCTTTGGTGTCTCTAGGCGGCGTGAATTTCTTACCATCAGGAAATCCGTCTGCTTGTTTGCCTTCCTATAACATAAAAAAAAATAGTGTATTTCATGTGTAAATACATGTATAATTGTCGTAGGTTTCATTACTTGTGTGCGTGAACCCCACATATTATGGTTTAATTGTACAATACCTACTCAAACTAAATCATAGTCATTATGGCATACTATAGGCGCTACATTTACTTGATATTTTGTAGATACTACTACTAGCTCCATCACACGGCACCAACTACTACTACTGCTACTCCTAGACTGGCTAGACTTCTTTTTTCTTTAGGTTTTGGCATTCACATTAGTATTTTGCCGTTAGTCAAATAGATATTTGCGTCACATTTACCAAAATCGGGATTCAATTCCAATTGTAATTTGCATTAATTTTGCATCAAATTTACCAAAATCAAGATTCAATTATAATTAGTCATACGTCGTCAATAAGTCATGTCAGGGTCTTGGGTAAAGCGTTGGCCTCATAATTCGAGCTTATATAGTGAGGTTTGGCGAGGAAATACACGATACGCTAATTTCTTCATAATTATTTCATTTGTGCACTTTCACTGAACAAAATTGTACAAAATGTTACCAAAATTGACTAATTTCACTCAACAACAACAAAGAAGAAATTTAATAATTATGAAAAAATTTCGACCATCTTTCTCTCAATGGCGCCAAAACTCCAACTCTTAGACTTGCTCATTAGACTTAACACACCGGCAACAGGATAGCATATTTTCATCTAAACACAAGCCGGTTGTTAAGATGTCTTATCACTTAAAGAATCTACTAAAATAGTTATAGAGTGTCTGAATCGATCAAGTCGATATTTGGCACACGGATAGTCTGCGACTCAGATAAAGACGTAGGGTACTTTTCAACTTGATCTAGTAAGAGGAAGTATTGAAGAAGAATAGTAACTAGAAAAAAACCCTCCAAGTGGGAATCGGATTCGCGCGTGAAGGTTTCTGTACTATCAAAAATCTATTAAAAATTACGTTTGTTGTATGAGAGCCCTCTTTAATTTTTCATTTATTGTTTATTTATTGTATTATTGTTATTAATTTTTTTGTACAAGAAAATAGTCTTTGAAAATTTGAAGCGTCTACCTGTTACCGTTTTTAATATTAAGCAAAAAATAGGAAAAAAAACACGTTGACGTGACCCCCTTCTATTTTATTTTTTAAAATTTTTAGTATTTGTTGTTATAGCGGCAATAGAAATACATCAATTGTGGAAATTTCAGCTTTCTAGTTATCACGGTTTTTGAGATACAGCCTGGAGACAGACAGACAGCGGAGGTTTAGTCATAGGTTTTCCGTTTTTAGCCTTTGGGTACAGAACCCTAAAAAAATAGCTGATTTGTTATTTTTACAGTATGCAATGCAGATAATATTTGTTGCCTTAATAATACTGTGCTGTATTATAAAGTAGTCTGATATTATTTGCGCTGCCCGTTGTGCATAGGCTGTGTGTAAGTCAACAGTTTTAATATGATAGAATAGTTACTTTTTGTTAGAAAATGTTCAACAGATGGCGCTGTGTAAAAATAAATCGCGCGTATGTGTGACAAAAGGAAAAAAATATCAGCGGAATATGAGTTATTTGCCTTGCGTTGCTATCCTGAGGTCTAGGATGTTTATTACATTTTCTGTAAACTGAAGTCTGCGCGATCAGACTCCTCAGTTTCTACTTTCAAATTTCAATCGTGATTAGACTTAAATCTAGAAGTGAACAAGTGAACTGATATCTTTAATTGCGGCAGTGTTTGTTTTGTTGCCAGGTTAGATTTGTAAATTTAGTGTTTTGGATATAAAAACGAATACAGTAGTTTCAGTTTGGTATAAAAAAACAGTAAATCTGACTGTATTCTGTAAGTAAAATACAGTAAATAAAAGTAAAACAAATATTAGTCAATATTCGTTTCACTCAGAGATGGTTCGTTTTAATAATATTTTTTTCAGTAAAAGCTGCAACCGTGAGGTAGGTACAAAATTTACAAAACTGGTGGCATTGCGGCTTCAAAAAAATGTTCTGCTGACGAACTACGATCTGTGTTATCACTTCTGTTGTCTGTGTTATCGCCTTTGTAGTCTAGCGATCCGACGTTGGACTTGACTGCTTTAGGTCTCAGTTTCGGTCTCAAGTAGGGCAACAGAAAAAATTAAATTTGTATTTTCAATTTCTAATATATAAAACGTTGCCCGGGGTTTTGATATATGCCCAGTTGGCTATAAGCTTGCCACCTAACACATTGTGGGACTTAGTGTCTTCGGCTAGTCACGGGTGCCCTGGTTCTGCATCTGCCAACTTGTGCTGGAGCGTGGGCGTGAAGATACTCACTCACATTCACTCAAATTGCGGTAACTGAAATTATTTCGTTACTTACAAATTTAACGTAAAATCACGTTGCGCGATTTGGATATCCGTAAATTTTACAGTGCACAAAATATATACAAAGAACTTACATTTACATTTGGTCGAATAACTGTCTAATGCCTTTTGCCTGATAGTCACAGAGTCACCATTCAAAGAAAGTGTATGCTTGAAAGGGATTTCCCTATTTTTTTTTTAAATGGCTAATATGCTGCTAACCACGAGATTTTTACAACTTGACCGGAATATAACAATAATATATACTGATCTAGCAAAAACTTCCTGATAAATATGTATAAGAGTTAGAGCTTAATTGCGTTTCGTTTCGCGTAGACTCTTGACAGATGTATCGGTTTTATACATTAACTTAATATTCATATTTTTATTATTCATAAAACTTAAGTTTTAGCCCTGATGATGCTGTATAAGCGAAACCGGTGGGCTATTAATTATAAAGTTATAAATTATAAATGATAAGTAAAACAGTACAAGTGTTTCATTCTTTAAAAATATTTATAAATATTTGGAAGTTTTACCAAGTGCCGACGATGGAAAATATCAAATATTAACTTAATACAGTAAATTTCACACACTGTATTTTGTGGTACAGTATACAGTAAAATGAAAAAAAAGTAGCTAAATAAAAGTAAAACTGCTGTAATTACGAGTTCATACACATAGTCCAATCAGAATTCAGAATCTCTTGCTAAAGAGTATTTATGTTTTTTGATCTTGAATTCCTTGATTGTAATATTTAAATGAATTACTCTTTTTTCGTACCTAAACAATACAGACGTTATATAAGCAGGAATATTTCAGTGTTATTGACAAACAAAACAAAAGCAAACGGCCTGTATTCTTCTATTAAACCCGGTACTAACACAAGGGACGGACTCTATTATTTTATTAATTCGTAAATAGGCTATTGTTGAAAAAGAAAAGAAAGAAAGAAAACTTTTATTAACACACTCATTCACTACACATTACAATGAAAAAAAGTAGATAAAAATACTATGCAAGGATCGACAATTAAATATATGTGTAAAAATATTATAAACTCAGTGTGCAGCACTGTGTTGCTAATGGGAGAAACACTCAGTATATATTGTTAAAAAAAAGTATATTACAAGTACGCATAAGGTACACCATATCTATCCAAAAAATAATGTAAGGGCTTGTTGGTCGGGCGAAACCGCGGCATAGACTAGTTAGAAATACAGAAGTTCCACATTACAATATCGTATTTGATCCTTTAAATAAAAGGTAATACCAATTTTAGTTTGAATTCGTATCTGGAACATTTGTATTTGCAACTGTTCCAAATTTGTTTTTGTTAGTGTTGTTCTAAACTCGTTCAATTTGTTTCCAGTCGCCATAACTGGGGTTCTATATATGTTAACTTTCTTTTACAAAACAGTTTTTTTATAATTACAATTTTTTAACAGATTTTCGATTTGATTTGATGAATTAAACATGTTTTTTTGTGTGTTTATGAACTAACTAGCTTTCGCCCGCGACTCCGTTCGCTCGAATGTCGGTCTAAAACTGAAAAATTAAGATTTTTTTTCTACGTATTTTTCTAGGACAAAAAGTATCGCATTTTATGTCCAGTATAATAAGGTATAATTATACCAAGTTTCATCGAAATCGAACCGTTAGTTTTCACGTGATGCCTGAACATACAGACAAACAGACAGACAAAAAAAATTTTAATTACATATTTGGGTTTGGTATCGATCCAGTACCACCTCCTGCTATTTGTTTTTTCGATATTTTCAATGTACAGAATTGACCCTTCTACAGATTTATTATATTTATCTATAGATTTGAGGGATATTTTTTTTACATTTAAAAGCAGGTGTAGTCCGTTTGATGTCATTTAAAGGGTGATTAACCAACACGAGACAAGAGACTGGACACACTTATTACATCGTCATCTGATGGAGCCATAATTTTTACGCGTGTCCACATAAATTAAAAATAAACTTCTTTTACGTTTTCACCAACTGGACACTCAGTTTTGTTTGCAAAAAGGTGCAGATAGATTAAAAATCGCCTCATATTTCGCCACGATTATGTTTAATTTTATTTGTCGATATTTCGGCCCAATTACATAGACCATGGTCACGACAAGACACCGGTGGCGAGTCATAGACAAAGGAAATTGATGATGAGTCTGTCAACTTTTCATCTAATTATTTTCTTTCAAGTTATAACATCAATGTTACTTTCTTCTCATGACACTCCACTGTACAACAGTAAAGCCATCGATCTAGACATCGACTAATAATTGGATTCCATGTATGTTTTCCCCGTGTTATTCCGGGCTCCTTTGTAGAATAGACCTTCCTTGCCAGGCAGCTCGTAAAAGGCGAGCATAGGCTCACCGTCACTAACACCGTGACATCTGACTAGGTGGTAGAGCTTAGCAGCGACTCGCCCGGATTGGTACCACCGCCTTACCTATTCCTGTCGCCATAACGTCATGACGTGTTCCGGTTCGGAGGGTAAGGTAGCCGATAAACTAACTTTTGCTCGAGGCCTAACATCCCGGCCTCAGGTTGGCAATGAACCATTACCACCTTTGGTGTCTTTAGGCGGCGTGAATTTCTTACCATCAGGAAATCCGTCTGCTTGTTTGCCTTCCAATATCATAAAAAAAAAATTAAAAAAAATGTGCCAACTTAAAAACGTCTTGACTGTTAAAATCATTGGGCGTGATTCTTATCTCAATATCTGCACGCAGTAGATGTAGAATATTATGCTGTTCAGTAGAAAATATGAGTGTCATAGGTTTCCCGTATAAATAACTGAATTTGTTATAATTACGCGAAAATATAAATTCATTTGTAATGGACAGTTGTAGTGGAGGATACATATTCAGCTTTCCTTAAAATTACCAAGGATTGACTATGGAACGGAAATATTGGTATTGGATTGCTAAATTGTTAGTAACAAATATCTATCCAAGATTAAAAGTATCTTCCGTATCCCCAAAAAGGTAGGCAGA
>NJDD01000230.1:9008-20876 GCA_002245505.1 Calephelis nemesis
TCCCTTCAAATGATAAAAGACTTGGCCATCCCTTACTTTACTTGGTGGCATTTTGCGAAATTCTGTATGGAGAATGCACCTATGGAAAATATAGATTTGAGTATCGACTTCAATGACGAAAGGGTGAAACTCCTCATATCGCGTGTTGCAAGCAGTTCGCGAGTAGCACCTTGTGCTCACAGTTCGGCCTGCACCCTCACCATGAGCCCGCGGTGCTTTAATCTTAAAAAAATTGAATTAAGCGGAAATTGGTTTATTATCAGCGGCCATTTTGCTTTTGAAAATTTTAATTTTTTTCATGAGGCTCTGGTAATTGCCACTTGAGCTCTATAAAGTAGCATTGTCTCGAACTCGCTACTTGTTTTCGTTTCGACAGGCCGTTGTCAAAGTTTTGTCCAGCTTAAGAAAGTTTAAGGTTTTGTATTTATTACTTTAATAGCAAACTATATCCGATGACACAAATTTTTTTACTTCATGGTAAAGGTTCATGCCAAAGATGGCAATGGTGCGTTGCCAACCCGAGGCCAGGATGTTAGGACTAGAGCAAAAGCAGGTAAGTTTACCTACTACTACTTTAACCTCCGAACCGGAACATGTCAACGGCAAGCACTAACGTTACGGCGGCAGGAATAGATAAGGCGGTGGTACCACTCCGGGGTGAAACGCTGCGAAACTCTACCACTAAGTCAGATGTCAACGGTGTTAGTGACGGTAAGCCTATGCTCGCCTCTTACGAGATGCCTGGCTAATTTCTGCTTATAAGATCAAAACAATAAGTTTATTTTAATATATTTACAAATAATATTGTTTTGATCTAAAAAATGCGTGACATCCCAGGTCGTTTCCAGAGTTATTATTATTATTTATAGTTCAAAATCGGTAAGATTGGTTGACGGACTTTTGACTATTGCCGGAGTAATCGAGTACCTAACAAACAAACAAAAAAGCATAGAGTCGAATTGAGAACTTCCCCTTTCTTTGGAGTCGGTTATAAAGATGTAAGATTCTATCAAAAACATTTCCATGATTGTCAATGCGAATCCATATGACTCGCTTTATAAAAAAGTTATTATTAGATGTCATGTATAGCAAAGCTTGTAAATATATAACCAATATATAACCCCCCTTATTACTAATAAGACTTACGCGCCCGTTAATAAGCGGGGCTATTCAGTATCTTTTTATAGGTAAAGAGAACATCAAAAAACTGTCAATTAATGACGTTTGTTGTACCTATTTAATATCTCCATTGTATTTCTGTTGGTAACAGATAGCAATTATTATAAAACACGTCATTCGACAGCTATTTGATGTACACTTTACAGTGATATTTACTAAAAAGATACGGAATCACCCCTCCGGTGTGTAACTTCAGTTTTTGTTAGAAAAAGAGAAGTTACACACCAGATCAAAGGACGCGTAGGTTTTATTAGTAAGGGGGTAACTCTACAAGCTCTTCCAATAGCTGTTACACCTTTATCAATTATTTGGCATGGCCATTTCGAAAATGTCCGTTTTGTTCTTAAAAACGTCTTTTTTTATTTTTTTTTAGAAAATGTGTAATGTACCTAATTCTTTCAAATGTGACCTTCAGTTCTATTTATAAGCTTCTCGGGTACCAATATAAAATTTATGGGCACCTTCATGAACCACGTGCCATGAAGCTTTTTATAATGAATCAGCTTATTATTCTGAAGCTGAAAAGTTCCTAGGCCGATGGACTACTAAACATTATTTATGACAAATCATTATGGTAAGGGAGCCCAAAAAGAGATTTTAAACCTTTAAAAATATATACCCTATACTGTACCTACAATAAATAAATAAGGGCGTTTTACGCGTGTACTCGAGATACTTGAATTACAAAGAACTTTTGTCAATGTTTCGTGTTTTCTGATTTGCGAATTAAAACGGGGCGATGTAGTGAAACCATATAAAGTGTGGAGCGTTCAGCTGCAGAGAAAAGAGAAATACTAAATTAATTCTGGTTCAAGGTCGATTCTGGCACAACGTTGGACATATAAAACGAGTATAAGTCAATAGAGAAGGAATTATTCTTGATTTAACATTTATTGGACCGCCTCGTTGGCCGAGTAGTTAGCAAACACGCCTAAATCTACCGACTAACAGAGCGGCTGGGGTTTTCCGACTGGGACAGGCATATGTGTTATGAACATAGTGGTCTGTATTTCCGGGTCAAGGTGTTTATTAAATTTAAACTGATATCTATTTCAGTAGGCATTTCTATGAGTCAGTATCGTTGTCTAACACCCCTAGCACAAGCAATTGTTTATTTTGGAGTTACATTACATTAGTAGGGGCTAAAATGATGTTAAGGTCAAACATTAAAAAAAGGGAAAGTCAAACATTGACGTGTGAAAATATTTTGTGAATGGCAATAAGGCAATATGGGTTTTATAATTTGAAATTGTCAAGCCAAATTTTTACAGACATACCTACTGACCAGATGGTGTGCACATGATTAAACCGATATTGATACAGTTCCCACTGAAATGAAAGCTATGTAACTGCTGAGAGACAATGTTGCCATAGATCCTGTGACAAAAGGCTGTACAGTCGCTCATGCAGTTATTTATCTAGGCTCGCGATTGTTTGCTACTGGGTAAGCTCATGTATCACTTAGTCGAAGACGGTATTCAGATTTAAGAACTAAGTAAGATTGCTCTAAGTTGGAAACAAAAACTGCGTGCAACATTGAAGCCTTAAACGATATGATTAGGCTATGAAATACTCGTAAAACATTTAAGTACCCTAAGTATAGCCTTAAAAAAAATTAAAAAATTAAACTTATTCCTTACAAAGGTAGACGCACAGAGGGTCTGACAGAGAGACAACTAACCAAAATGATGAAAGTGGGTCATGTCAGATCAATCCCTGTTGATCGATCATATCACAGACAACTTGGATCATATGGATGCAACTGAATTGTTTTTTTAAGTTTGTTTTGTTGAGTTTGTTACAGACTAAAAAATGGAAAATAGTTTGTCATGGTAAAGATTTCATATTACAGTAGTAGAATATCGAATAATCATTCATAATTAAACGCCTCAAAATAAAATTGCTTATTAAGCTTATTAACAGAACAATTCAATTCAAAGTAAAAAGCGTGAGGTGCAATTTACTGCATTTCATAACTATCTTCTCATAGACAGATGCCAATAGAATGATTGTAACTTTTAAAAAATATCGAGCACCCCATGCTTGTTAGTTTGAATTAAATTATTCTGTTAACTTTTATTAAAATTTTACTTTGAGGCGATTCATTACAAGTGATTGTTCCATCTTCTACTACTGACATTTGAAATTATCCAGGTATTTTTTTAGCACTTGCCTTGTGTTAGGGTTAAATTTCTACAAATTTTACATGGGCAGTTATGTCCTAGAGACATACAGACATAACTGCCGAGTGTAGGTACTTGGTAAACAGTAAAAAGAATTAAAAATTTCGCCACAGAATTTGAATCCTCAGTAGCTCAAATGATGAGAGCATTCGTCAGCTTGAGACGAAAGGGTACAAGTTCAAATCCTGTAAGGACGAAACTTTTCTTTCTTTAAAATTTGTATAAATTAGAAATCATTTTCTAATTTTTAATTCTATTAGCAAATAAAGCATGTTTTTTAATTATTAGGTACTTTTTGTTTACAAACTAAGATGTACCTACGTATTTGATCTGTTAGTAAAGAAATCAAAATTTCGCCCCAGACAGGATTTGAACCTGTAACCTTTCGTCTCAAGCCGACGAATGCTAAGTCTAACCAAATCTATTGGAATAACTACATGTCCGCGTTAACAGTAAAAAAAGAAATTAAAAATAAAGTTTAAATTAATAACATGTATGTAGGGGTGGGTGATACCCAGGTTAAAAGTGTGGAACCCCTCATTCAAATGATACCAGTGTGAAATGACAGCTATACTGTCTTTATCATAATATGATTTATGAGCATCCAGAGGCCTTCTGAGGGAGACATTGTGAAAGTTGGCAGTTGTGGTGTGTGGATGTCCTTGGGCTTATTAGTCAGTTGAATATAATTGTCAGATTAGCATTTAGGATGTGTGATAAGCTTGAGTATTTCACAGGGTTTTTTTTAATTTGGTTATAGATTTTGGTCCTGTCCAAATCGTCTGTCACTTGAATAGGACATTTTTTTTGAATTCACATAATATTTTGCATAAACATCTGTCTTTTTTTTAATTTTTTAATGCTTTTACATAATATTGAAATGCTACATTTCATATAGTGGTTTTATACCTAATATTTCTAAGCAAGTCTTGATAACTAATCGAGCAGAATTGAATATCATAAGTCTTTGTGCACCAATATCATTGTCAACACCTTTTATCTTAAGCTCATTAAACATTCTATTAACATGTCTAGCTAAACGAAATAAATAATTCACAATGATGCAAGCTTCATTTTCTACATAAGCTCTGTACACAACCTCCTCAAAATTCACTAATTCTGAGACAACTAAACCCACTATCTCTTCAGGAATACATTCTGGTATGCAATTGTCTGGAACTGTAACACCACAATTCTGCTCCAGACTCCACAACCTACAGTGAAGGTATTGCAGTTTTATACCACTGTCACCTTCACTCTGTAATGCTTTGTTCCAATCAAAAATATAGTCTTTCTGTCTTCTTTGCTTTAAATCATTAATAATAACTGCAGTTGTACCTAATATATCACAAGTTTGATCATTCATTGCACTCTTTCTTGTATCTGAAATTTATAACAAAACTCATTTAAAAAAATATAATGGTTATTATTACTAGATTTCAATAGCTTGTTTTATTATGTATTATAGTGAGATATTATTAGGCATAGAATAACTTTCAATATGACCTGGATTATGACCAGCAATAAAAATGTATTGTTAAAAATTAATTCAATTGTTTTATTTACATATAATCTATATTAAAGTTAATTGACAAACCCAACCATAGACAGAATGTGCACTTGATCCTTATGTATGATTAAATAAAAAAAACCTGTCAGTTGTAGGGCAGATTCTGAAGCTATATTACTACTGGAGGTTAAAGATCAGATGTTGATTACTAAATATTGATAACAAACAATGTACCAGGCTCTATTTCATTTTGACTTTATGCCAATTCCAAATATTGGTGACTCATTCTAATTTACTTTTTTTCTGAAAGGCTTGTGATGACAATAAATTTATTAACAAAGTCGAAATGAAAGAGAGGCCGATATACTAGTGAGTCAGCAATATTTAGAAATTTATATTAGGAGTGTAACCTCCAGTAGTAACATAGCACCATGTTGAAGAGAATACCTTGAGAGAGTAGCCCTGGTTGCTTCTATGTTCCGACGGGATGGCAGTACATTGTTTGAGGCTCAAAATAGTATTTGACATTGAAAACAATCTAAATTTTATGTATATTATTATGTTTATTATATATTGTTTATTATATATATAACATATGTATATTATTATGTACTGTTTTAATTTGCATTTTTGACTTCATAATTATTATTTTTTTAACATTTTGAATTTCTATATATATAAAAAGGAATATCTATTTCTCTTGATCATTGCATAATGCCTGAAGGGATGGCTTGATTTTGCTAATACTTTTTTTGTTGTGTTAATAATTTGTAGAAGGTTCTTAAGAAGAAAAAAAAACACAAAAATTGTGAGGAAAATATGAAAAACAACACTTTACAACAGTTAGTTGCAAAATTAAAGTGTCACATATTTTTTTCAAAGTGTTCTCAAAAGTTAGTTATCAAGAGCAAATCATGTCATGTTATGAATTACAATTGAGGTGACTAGGTAACTTACTTTTTGACTGCTGTTGTTTGTCATGCATCTTTTGTTTAGCTTCATCCAATATATCATTAAGAAACACTACATTCCCTTTCCTTGTACTCATACCCTTAATTCTTCCAAATTTAACATGTTCACAGCCACTTGTACAATTCTTGTCAATTCGACTGACAATATCAAAAACTGCTAGAAAGTGGTCAGTTTGGGAATTATCTACCACATACAACATTTTATCAAATTTAAATTTTCTATATCGATCTAATAAAGCAGCAATGTCTCTAGCTATATACAATGTAGAATTATCACTTTTTACTACTGTAATATTTCTGTTATTTACTTTTGCTACCTTTTTTCCTGATTCATCAGTCATCAAAATATTTTTGGTTTCCAATTCTTGAATAGTACTTTTTATTTCTCCACCATTGTAATTAGATTCCCAATGGTATTCATCAAAATGTATCCCTAACCTATCATAAACTTTTTCTAATTCATTAGTAGTTATTTTGCGTATCTTTTTCCAATTATCCAAACTTGCTTTTCCTTGTTCAATATCTGTAAAATACTTTCTAGCTTCAGATTGTATACTTTCATTTTTACTGGACAATTGATTTGTGTCCACATAGATATCATACAATTTTTTCAAAGGGTTTGTTTTTATTTTATCTAAGTCAATGTTTTTCCTATTAAGACCATACTGCAACAGTCCAAATTGTGTACCCCAATCTCCTAAATAATTAATTTTTTTCACATCATTGTTGTAATATTTGTTAATATTTGATATGAAATTGCCAATTATAGTGGATCTCAAATGTCCAACATGAAATGGTTTGGCTATGTTTGGCGAGCTAAAATCTATAACAACTTTCCTTCTATTAACATGATTGTGTAAGTTATTTGCGTTTATACTTTCTAATACATTTTTAATAAAAATATTTCTATCTAAATGAACATTTGTTTCTTCAGTAGCTGATTTTTGATAAGTGTCATGTTCTTTTAAACAGTATACATTTTCATGATGTTTGTAAACAATTTTTGCCCGCCTAAAGTTGATACTATCACATTTATTAAAAGATTTTTGAATGGCCTGAAAAAATATGTATACCTAATATAAACATTATTAAAGCACACCTAAAAAAATAAAATAAGTAGTTAAAATTTACATTGAAAAAAGCAAAGAGCTTTCAAGAAATAGCCTTTAGAAATAACTTACAAGTTACAATCCCAAATACAGGGACGTTAAACCAACATTATCTATATTAATTTTTATACAGAAAAATGTAATTACCTTTTCTATTACAAATGGATTTAATTTACTATACATTGTTTACCCACTTCAATTTACAACATTTCTGTTATCGAAAATAAATTGAATAAATTAAGGAAACTGGAATAGATAAATGTAGATATTAGATATTGTCTAACCATTAGAACAATACGTAGTATTACTATATAATCTGAGATTAGAACTATGATTATGAATCACATATGAATTCGTTCGTATAAGTTAAATAAAATACTTCAAAATTTATTTCATTAGTATTCGTGGGTTGTAAGCATTTAATCAAAATTATTTACAGTAATATTAGGCCATATTAGGAACAAACTAGTTATAGATACTACCAGATACTACGTTTAAATTAGGCACAAACTGATGTTAAGTCATAGATAATACCATTTTGATACCATTGTTAAGTTTAGGTTATGTACTCAGATTATATAGTAATCAAAGATAGTAATATGATAGGTAGTACATAACAAAGAGAATGGGCGTGTTCGGCCGAATTAAGTACTTACTAAACGTAGTAAGCCAGTAAGCATAAAAAAAATTAAAGTCTTACAAGCTGACTGTAGCGCTTTTCGGCGAGGACAGACTTACTGGCTTGACATAACACAAAACACCGGTTTATGTCATATCCCGTACATAAACAATAAGCAAAATGGCGTCGTATATTAAGCCATACTTACTGCGTTAGCACTTATTTTGTGTCCCGGCCGAAAATTTTGTAAGCATAGTAAGTGACTTACTAAATTTAGTAAGTACTTACTTCGGCCGAACACGCCCAATATAACATTGGAATATAATCACTACGTTGTACATAATACTACGTATTGTTATGTAGGTATTTACTTGTAGTCAGTGTTGTCATATCGGATTTTGAAAAACTCGTACCGCGTAGGTCAGAGTAGAAAATGACGTAGAAATCACGTAGAAAATACGTACCTAGATCTACGTACTTTTTTGAATAAAATGAAGAGAGTAGCGTAGGCAAAAGTGAATCAAACGACAATAATTTATATAACCGTAAAAGTAGTAGACAGCAGACAAAACAGCAAATTAAAAAAACTACGAATTACCACTAGTTTGCTACTTTCAGTCAACATCAATTTATTTAAATTATTACCTAATATTTTTTTTATCGTTTTCATACAAATAAAATGTATATATATTTATTATAATTTAAATATGTTCCTGCGAAGGCTCGCGGTTTCTTTTAACAAATTTTTCGTAAAAAAAAATAAGCCTGTTAGCGTGTCATAACGTTGTTGAGGAAGTGATTATGAGGAAGAGGAACGGGATATTTTTTGAGGAAGACGATGCGGATGAGGAAGAGGAAGAGGGTGATGGGAATTAGGAAATTATAAATACAAGCGTACCTAACACAAAAGCGGTTATCCTGTATGTACATAACTACGTACTTAAATATACAAATATCAATTAAAGGAGCATTTCCAGTGCACCAAACTATGAATCTAAACCATTCTCAAAACACACACACACACACACACACACACACACACAAACACACACACACACACGACGCAAATTAAAAATTGTTGAGTAAAGTTAAATTTAGAAATTGAAATAAAGATAAGAAGCACGAAAAAAAGCAGCCTTTATTTCTTTATTAATTAATTAATCCAAATATTGATACTCATAATAAAACAATTGAATACTAATAATCAAAATTAATTAGAGTGGTTAATTTTTATAAAAAGTAATTTGGACGCTATTTCTCCTGACAATTGGTTTCTTAGCTCATCATACATCAATCCAGCATTGCTAAAAAGGCTAAAATGTCGCTCGCTGGGGACACTTGATGGAGGAAAAAGTAAGTACTGTCGTGCGGCTCCGTAAAGCTCCTAATACTTTAGATTATTTTTTCACCATAGAAGGTTCCAAGGCACCCAGGGCCAGATTCAAACTCAATGCCACTCCTGGGCACCGGAAAAGAGGCCGCCCTATTGCTAGAATTTTACTTAAGGGGGAAATACGTGTAGAAAAACGTTTTTGGAGTTTATTCCTTAAGAAACGATTTGAGTTACAAGGCCCGGTACGGAAATTTTATGAGGAGTAAAATCAAGTGTAACACGAAAAGTTGAGGCGTTACGTAGAAAGAGACAAACATATATATCTGTGGGATTGAACGTGTAAAAGAATGAGATGGAATACATTACACAGCGTATCTCATTGTCGGGATCTCCTCCTGCGCGACACTTCGTAGTCTCCGTGCAGGAGGAGTCGCTATCTATCAAAATACTGACTATTTGGATCACACTTCTAATGTCTGCGATGATACTAATTTAAGAAGAACTAACATAACTAAATTTGATGTAGGAGACATGTGTGCTGCAAGATACATTTCGTAAGGAGTAAACTCCAATCGTGCGTCATAGCTGACACACACACACTTTTTCATGCTGAATTTTTATTAATTTTTGACAGATATTTTATTGACAGATACGAGTAGAGTGATTATCATTTTGCTAATATTTTAAAAAGCACACCACGTTTTTTCATAAAAAGAGTGTTTTGAGTTTTTTTGAACTATTTATTATTTTTTAACATTTTAGTTTGGTTTATTTATAAAAGTGTGATTTTTTTGTTTTTTTTTTTTAAACTGTTACTTGTTTTCTAGAATTGAAATTCTCCTTAGCATTCGAAAAACAAAATTTTCAAAAAACCTTTTTTGGAATAACTTCTAAATGGCTTCCCGACTAATTCCAAAACCTAATCAGCTCTTAAGTTTAACTTCGGTTAATACGTTCAAGAGTTATCGAAAACGAAAAATTTCGAAAAAAGTGTTTTTTCACATAACTTCGATATTTCTTTTTGGATCGTTATTGACAGAATAAAATAATTATTAGAGTCTGAAAAATCACTTCGATCGCAACCAAGAACGAGAAAATCGTTTGATTGGCTAATGAGCTATCGTAACCGAAAAAATTCGGAAAAAGTGATTTTTTCAATTATCCCTAAGATTTTCGGTTCGATCAGTTTGTGTTCAAAAGTTTATGATAGATTCTGAAAAAGTGCGTGGTGGACTACCAACCGCGTAAAAATCGATTTATTCATTAAGAAATTATTGCAGTTTGAAAATTCAAAAAATACTATTTTGTTAAACTTCTATCAGCTTTTTGTGCTCAAGGAGCTCAAAAGCATACAAAATCTATTTCTTTGAGCTCGGAGAGCTCAAAATGACACACAAATTGTGTTTTTGAGCTCGAATAGTTCAGAAACGTCGTAAGTGCAATTTCATATTTTTAGCGTTAAGGTATGGAATTGGCGGGAAGTTACAGGGATGGCCTTTAGGGTCAACCTTTTCCAGATTTTTTTTAATTGATTGATTATTAAAGTTGATGTTTTAAGAAATGCAAAAAATAACTCCGATTTTTTTTAATTTTTCAAAAATAAATACTAATTCAATTTCTTTAATTCCAGAAACTAGGAAAATCGATTATTGTTTAAAATCTCTACTAAAAAAGTGCCAAAATTATAATTCATAAATAATGAATAAATTGAATTATCAATTAAACAAAAAAAACAATAGAATTAGTTAATTATGTTGGGGAGTCTCGATAAGACTAAAAAAAATTTTTTTATTAATTTCAAAAGTTTGCCGCCCTAAAATATTTGCCGCCCTGGGCACTTGCCCCGACTGCCCCTAGTGTAAATCCACCGCTGAAGGCACCACCTCGTAGAGTATATTATATTGTTCTGTGGGCATCACACATCTATATTCTATTGGTGAACTTTCAATTTCATCGTCCCTATATTTGGGCTAACCTTTTAATTTACAATCGTTCGCAGTGCATGCGAAGAGAAATTCCTTATAAATTCGTCTTTAATTTTGAGGAAGCGATAGCGGAAGATGATATTTTACTTTTATTTTTGAGGATGCGGTAATAGTTTAGGAGCTCAAAATATTGCGGAACTTCCGCATTATGAGGAAGCGGAAGACGAATCCCCAGCAACCCTAGTGTCAGTGTGAAGCCTGTTTCATATGTTAGTTTTAGGAACCTGAAAAATATCGAAATTAAACAACTTCTTCGAAATCAATTTCATTAAATTTTTAGTTTTCGGCAACCGGTCGTTTTTTTATTTTTCGTTCGAAATATTTATTTATTAATTGTTGTTTTTTAATTTTATCCCAGTCATAATATAGGGGAAAGGGGAAAGGATCTGAGTCCATACATCCACGTCTTCCATAAAATAAATATTTTCTTGTTATAAATTTTCAATTCGTTTTATCAAATATCATTTATTTAAGTCGTCAGTCGTAATACAAAGTCTTATCAGGGTATTGAGAGCGCTGGCCACATTACTCAAGCTCATTTTGTGAGATTTGGATGCAACGAGGGAATACACAATACACTAATTTCTTCATAATTATTTCACCTATTCGCTTGAACTGACCAAAACTGAACGACTTACTTAAATTAACCAATTTTACTCATAATTAACACGAAGTTCATTAGAATAGAAAAATAAAGTCCATCTTTCACGATGGCGCCAAAACCATATATTTTTTAGATTAAAATTCACTTTAAAGCCAAGACGTTTCGTTTTACACAAACACGTCATATTTCAAATTTCATATACCTACTTCTTATTAATAAACACGAAGTAGAATACACCAAGGTGCAATCTGGTATCATAGTCCTTATTCCTATGTGATACAGACTATAATGTCAACTTAATTTACACCTTTAGTCCATGTTTATTATTAAGGTGATTCGTTTTTCATACTAAATGTATTTCACTTTCTTAAATGT
>NJDD01000230.1:44636-70566 GCA_002245505.1 Calephelis nemesis
CCGCGCCCCGCCGCGCCCCCGCCCTCGCGCTCCAGCACGCCGCGCATCTCGACCTCACGTGAGTCACACCATACTCCATCGCTCCTTCATAATATACACTCACAATACATAAACACTATTACGTCTACTCAAGTTCATACATTACAAATCAAACTTTTTTGACATAAGATGAGCACTTTCATCTGACTCGACAATGAAAGATGCTGCATCTATAACTTACATGGAGGTATAACATAAAGATTTTTTTGGCATTAATGTGTATGTGAGGTTCTATCTGTAAGGTTTGTAAATTCATCTCAACATAGGAATGGTCTTGTACCGTTTCGTCGTAACGTTACCCTCTGACTCTCTCTATCTTCTCATACAAAAACATATCATTACACACACCTACACCTACATCTATGGTGAACGGTACAAATCATGTTACAAAACTTTTGGGCGATTTTTCTTATCAAACCAGTTTATTTGTCACATGTTGCTTTTCCAATATTATTTTGTTTTTAATTTTTCAGAGCTGATTACCACGAAGCCCTTGCGAAATATGAGAAAAGTATAATAACGGAGAACACTGACGATCCGAAAGTTAAAGAACACAATGCCAAATGTGAAGCCGGCGTTGCTCGCATGTCCATCAGATGTGGTGACACCATGAGAGGAGTCACCACCGCCATGAAATATGCACATGACATTAATTTATTAAAAGATTGTGCCCAATTGCTCGAAGAAGAAAAGCAGTACAGTCACGCAGCTGCTCTATATGATCATGCAGGTAACACAGAAAAAGCTGCTTCTCTTTATATAAAACTTAAGTCTTGGCTTAAAGTCGAAGCTCTTATACCAAAAATACATTCGCCAAGCATTCACCTCCAGTATGCAAAAGCTAAAGAAGCTGAAGGGAGATATACGGATGCACTACGTTCGTATATAAAGGCTCAAGATTTTGAGTCAGCGATTAGATTGAACTTAGACAAATTAGATGATATAGATGAAGCTGTAAATTTGGTGCAAGAGTCCAAATCAGTACAGGGAGCAAAGATGGTCGCAAATTATTTCCAAAACAGTGACGATCCTACTTCAGCCATCAAATTTCTCGTCATGTCACTCTGTTATGATGAAGCCTTTCAACTAGCAAGAAAAAATGGAAAGCTTGAGTTATATGGCGAAATATTGATACAGATGTCGCAAGCACGACCGGAGGATTTTAAAAGTCTGGCGTTGCATTTTGAGGGAGAGAAAAATAATTTGTTGGCTGGGAAATTTTATTTTCATGCTGGAGAATATAGTAAGGCTATGACTCATTTGCTAAAGGCTGGGGAATCAGAGGAGGAAGAAGATGAAGCTATTACGACAGCTATTGACGCTGCGGCTGCTAGCGAAGATGACAGGTTAACAAGAAGGTAAGATAATAGGTAATATATGAAATAAGTGCAATGAGATATGTTATTTTTTAATGTTTTTATCTCTGGGATTGCCGAAGTACATTGTTCCCCGTGTTGGTCCGGGCTCCTTTGCAGAATAGAATAAAAGGCGAGCAAAGGCTTATCGTCGCTAACACCGTGACATCTGACTAGGTGGTAGAGTTTCGCAGCGACTCGCCCGGATTGGTACCACCGCCTTACCTATTCCTGCCGCCATAACGTCATGACGTGTTCCGGTCCGGAGGGTAAGGTAGCCGGTAAACTTACTTTTGCTCGAGGCCTAACATCCTGACCTCAGGTTGGCAACGCATCATTAACATCTTTGGTGTCTCTAGGCGGCGTGAATTTCTTACCATCAGGAAATCCGCCTGCTTGTTTGCCTTCCTATAACATAAAAAAAAAAAAAAAGTACGGTTCCTTTTGCTTCTAAGCTCAGTATGCCGTTGTTATGGCGCGTTTCTAAATTTTTGTATAATTTTCTTGGGTATTTACTTTATTTTTAATTGTAATATTTGAATATTATTTTTTATATTACAGATTGATTGAGTTTTTGCTCGGTGAGACTGATGGCAACCCGCGTGACCCACGGCATCTATTTCGACTTTATATGGCAAAAAAACAGTTTATGGAAGCTGCGAAAACAGCTGTAAGAAACGAAAACCCTTTATTTTATTTTACGCTATAAGTATTATAATCGAAATCTTTACGAATTATACGCATTGGGTTTTATCACGAATGGCATAATCTATTTTTAGTATACCGGGTAACATTTAAAGGACCAGCCAAATTTTGAGAGAGGTTTGGGGGAATCGATAACACTTTCCATTTTCGAGGTATTAAAAATTAAAAAAAAAAGCACTTTATCTTTTTTTTCAGATACAAAATGCATGGTTATAACGTAATGGTCAAAATGCACTAACAATCTAGCTTTAACTCCCCTAAATTAAAATTTGGTTGGTCTTTTGAAAGTAACCCTGTATAATTAAACAGTATTTGTGATTTATAATAGCACGAGTGCAGAGCGTTCACGGAATTAATGTTAGAGAAGAGACATAATACAACTATAGACGAGAACATTCAAGTTCAAATTGGCACAAAGAATAGCTGTCATTTTGTACAGTACATCCTATAAAACGTACCTAGCGTATATCGTAGTGTGGCGTATCATAGCATATATTATGATATGATAGCTGTCTCTTTTTTACGGACTCCAAAAAGAAATGGTTACCAATTTTTCTTTTTTGTTTATATTCGGTTTCGTTAAGCTCTGTTTTTTTTTCGTAACAGATTTATCCAGTTCTATTCTGTTCTCTTTGGTTTTGATTCATCTAGTATTTCTGTTCGATTCTGTTCTGCTGTGTTCCCCGGTGCTGGTTTCCCTTATCCGGTTCTGTCCCATTCTATCAAGCTAGTTATGTTATAGCCGAATCATAACTCCGGTTTTTATTCTGTTGTATTCGGCGCTGACCTGATCTGTTCCGTTTTTCCCGAATCTGATATTTTCAGTTCAGTTTGGTTCTATTTAGTTCTAGGCCTGTTTTATTTGATTGGATAACTAAGAGACTAATTAACAAAGAGGACTCTCTTTGTATTCTTGGGAAATACTTGACAGAAAGTTACAGTAACATGTTAAAAAGACTTTGTTTAGTAGAAACAAAACGGGAGTGTTGAAACCGGCTATAAAGATTATCTGTGAGTCTATTCAGTATATTTTTAGTGATGACCATTGGGTAAAGTGTACATCAAATAGCTGTCAAATGACGTACTTTGTATTTGCTATCTCCATTGTATTTCTGTTGGTCATAGGAGATAGCAAATATAAAACACTTCATTTGACAGCTATCCTAAATCATTCCTGAAAAGATATGGAATCAGCCCCCTTTTCCTGTTATATTCTGTTGTATCTGGTTTTTTACTTGTGGAAATCCATAATGGATATCCGCCACGGAGAAGTGGCAGGTGATGAATAGGTGATTCCTATTGACTAAAACCACAATGTCCTCTTCTTCGCCAGGTATCGGGGCTGTGAGGACGCTTTGTGTGTGCACAAAGGTCACACAGCGTGACCTTTGTGCCACCACTTCTTGGTTCTAGTGGCGACAGGCAACCCCGTACCTGGCGCAACCTCATCTAGACCGGGACCGGCCAAGGACACGCGGGCCAAGTTCCCACCACCCTTTGTCCGCTCCTAGTGTCCCCTTTCAGACAGAGAGGGGTACTGAGGAGTGGCCTTCCTGGTCCAATTAGTTTCACCGGAGCCCCGGCTCTTTCTGCATCTTTTTTTTTTACGTGTGGAAATCCATCATGAATACCCGCCATCTTCGGGGGAAGCGGCAAGTTATGTGAGACTCCTACTCACTAAAACCTCACGGTGTCCATACCAGGTGCCGGGGCTATAGGGACGCTTTCGCAAACTTCCACTGCCCCTGTGGCGCTGGATCTAACTTGCGGACCCTTGGGGGTGGGTCTATTTCCAAATCTCCTATAACCGGTTTAAACAGCAGTTAGCATACTTAAGTTTTAGTTGCAGATGCTACTGAACAATATACAACAATATTTTCGACGTCTTTACAACATGTCACTTATGTGTTGATGATTCGTATTTACATCATATTCGTTACCCTTAACAACATGCACGGCCCTACTAACGCACCCGTATTAGGCGGACATAAGAACTAGGCTTTTGAACAAACATTTAGACTTGATTTGGCGCAGGTGATAATAGCGAACGCAGAGTGCGGTCACGGGCGGTACCGCGAGGCGCGGGACGTGGCGCGCGGCCTGTGCGGGGCGCTGCGGGCCCGCGCCGTGCCGCTCCCGCGTGACCTCCACCACGCCACCGCGCTGCTGCACTCCTACACGCTGGTGAGCGCACACTCTAATGTAAGGTCATTCGCTTTTCCGGAATTTACTATACCGAATCGGTCACGGGATAAGAAGTGATAGCGTCTCAGTATATCTTTGAAAATTTGATATATGTTCACAGAAATTCAAGTTCATTTAAAAGAAATTGTCATATACACTGTGTCAATACAAGGAATAAAAATAATTGCTCCTCATGTCAATTTTACAAATATAATAAATCATTACATTAATTATTATTGTATACATATTTTAAAATAAGGAAAAAAGACAAACCCGCTGAGTTTCTTGCCAGATCTAAGAAGATCTGGCAAGTGTGAGGCTGCGTTCCGATCCGGTTGTAGATTTAGTATTATTAGTGTTATATTAGGTTAACGTGAAATAAAGATAATTTAAATTAGAATTTGATGAAATCCCGTACGAACAAAACAACACATTTGTAATATTAGTGTGAATTGAACTATAATACGAATTGTGCCAACTGGCATGTTTACAGGTGCGGATGCATGTTAAACGCGGCCGACACGACTTAGCTGCCCGGCTTCTTTTGCGAATAGCCGAAGAAGTCTCCTTTTTCCCTACACAACAACGTAAGCTAAATTTTTGATATACTGTTTGCTGCTCTGTAGTCTCAAATATTAAAAAAGTAGGTAAGTAGAAGCCCACGATATTTTTATTTACTTTAAAATAAACCCATTTTCCGAAAAAAAAAAACGAAATTTGGCGATTCCAAACCGGCATTTACCCAAACATTTAGATCTCCTCTTTACCCAAGGACATATTTAAGCAAGAGTGATCAATACTCAATTGATCTAGTAGGAGTCTATGGCTGTAATGGCTTAATAGAGAATATTGCAACCAGTGTTGAGGTTGGTTTTTTATTTAGTACTATTGTGTGTGTAAAATATATTACGAGTACATTCTATTTAGATTGACTCATTATTTCTACATTCTTATAATTTGATCCATAAAAAAACTAATTCATGAACTTTGTCGTTTCAATACCTATCAATATTTTTTTAAATGTAATGCTTTACATTGTTGTGTATTAATTTATCAATAAATATATTTTCCGATTCTCTTTTGTTTCTTACGTTCTTATGTTCTTGTTCTATCAGGTAAAAAATCGTTGTACTTTTTCATAACAGAGGACTTCACCTTGCGGCATGTGGTCACATATATAATGAAGAATATGCTGCACTAGTGTGTTAAAGTTAAGTCTATCATATAAGTAAAGCTGTTATTGATTTTTCCAGATCAAGTATCTATCTTGACGTCAACAGTGATCGAATGCACCCGAGCTGGACTCAAACACCAAGCCCACCATTGGGCCCGCGTCCTCATGCAGCCAGAGTACCGCTCGCAGGTAATTTCACATTTATTCTTATTTGAATATGGTATTTTGAACTTATGATTACATTTAATTTGTGTTTGGAATGTGATAATTGAAATGCTTATAGCCTGTTTTTTAATCTCAGAGACTAAATTGACATTAGCAATGTCGTCAGTTTTTTGCTATTCAAAAATAGTGTCGTGTCATTTTCGAAAAATGTTAACAAAATTTGTTACCGATTTTTACAAGTTACATTGGAAAACCGGAATATGTGTATTTAGAACTAATAAAGACATAATTAATACGCTTCATAATTGTAGGTTAATAAATGACATTATTTGTATTTTCATAAAACATAATTCAAAAAAAAATTAATTCATCAATTTCAAACATTGAAATAGGTACATTGAAGGACTAAAGGTTAACATATTTACAATTCAGTAAATTTCAAAAAACCGACATCGATTTCAATATAATATGCTTATGATTTCAGTATAATTGCACCAAAAATTAAGTATTTACTTCGAGTTCCATTCGATTTTAACAAGAAGACTCAGACTTATTGGCAATGGATCACCTCGGGATATCTTAATTAAAAAAAGAATCTTTGAAATAATGTCCTCTTTTTCAAAGTTAAAGTGGTGAATAAATTTAGAGTTGTAATATCAAACAAATTTCAGGTTTTCCATTCTTTGAAAATCGACATTAATTTACGTTTTGAAAAAAATTTATATTATAGGACAGCACTACGAAAAAAACACAGGTATCATTATTAGTAAACTTGACATTTATATGTGTCAATTTAGTCTCTGAGATTAAAAAACAGGCTATAGTCTTGTTTTTGTCACAATCGCTTATTTTTTTCCTATACACAGCAAATGTTAGAAAACGATATACAAAAACTCCGATAAGGCGTAGGGACGTGACGACCCCATCCCGTACTGGTTGGACGGTCCAAAAACTTGGGGTTTTTGAATTATTTTACTAGTGCAATCAGTCACCTCTCCGAGTGGTAGTGCCATGATGTTTGCCTGTATGGCTGCAGCTTAATGGGCCGGCGCGTCCGGAGACGTACCGCTCTCTCACTTAGTACCGGCGTTGCTGCTGCGTTTCGCCTGGTTGATGTGAGTTCTGGATGACCACTCACCATAATGGAGCCGCAAATTCCAAGTATTAGTCCCCAGGAGGGTACCACCTGCATTAGTGGTGGAGACCAATCCCCCCTGGTGTTTCTAAATTAGAATCCGTGAAATCTAACCAGGAAACACTAGGTGGCCCTACGTGCGATGGGGGGGGGAGGCGATTTGCGCGTAAATTTAAATAAATAAAATTAACTGAGACGCAAATGTATCCGGCTAATACATTGTACCTCTCTTACCCGGGGTATAAACTGGAGCATTCATTTGTACCTCGGGCTGGCGTGTGCGCTTTCGTCAAAGAGATATTTGTATCCGGCGCCTCTTCAATCTTGAAGGCAAAGACCTGTCCATTCTTTGGCTGCGCGTTGACTGCTTAGACAACCCGCGTGTCTACGCGTGCCTGTATAGGTCACATAGCGGCAATGCCAAAGCAGACCGGCTCGTTGAGCACATGCGAATGGCTTCCGATTCTGTATCTGAGCAGATCCCATCCGTGGAGATCGTGATTCTTGGTGATTTTAACGCTCACGCTAATTGGCTTGGTTCACGTTCCACCGATCATGCGGGAAGATCTCTTCACGACTTTGCCCTGTTCTATGATCTCACTCAACTGGTGACTTCGCCCACGCGAATTCCAGATGTGGGGGATCAGAGACTCTAACCCAGATAACTATAAATTCTCTGTCGATGCCCCTCTTGGATCTTCCGACCACTGCTTAGTCCGGAATGCTATGTCCATTACATTCTGGACAATCTTTTTCTGCATCTTACCCATGGAGGCAGACTTGCTTCTCGCTGGTTGATCCAGACATCGTTGCTGATGCTGTCACTGATGTGGTGTTGCAGGATATGGAACTTTATATTCCGTTCTCTTCAGTGCCTGTCGGTGGCAAATTCCAGCCTTGGTTTAGTCGTGCCTGTAAGACGACACTTAGCCATGAGAGGAAATGCTATCAGGCCTGGGCCATGGCAGCGAAGTCGTGCGACAAAAACACCAGCTCGATTAAAAAGGAGTATAATTCTGCCTCTAGGTCTTTCAAAAGAACTATTGCCAAGGCAAAGTCCGAGCACATTGGCAGAATTGGCGAAAAATTAGCCCGCTTACCTTCGGGAACAACAGTGTTTTGGTCTCTCGCCAAGGCTGTCAGGAGTGATGCCTCGCTTGTCCATGATACGAAAGAGAAAGCCAAACTTCTAGGCTTCTAGGCTTCTGCAGAGTTCAGTGCGTAGAACACTTTTTTCATTGGATGATGCGACTCTTCCGGCTTTCCTATTCCTCAGTCATTGTACCGAATTCACGGAAGACCGCTTTAGTACACCCGATCCCTAAAAAAAGGTAACCGCAAGGATCCCTCATATTACTGGCCCTATTATTCCTATTATTAGCTATAACTTCCTTGTTTCCAAAGTTATGGAAACCATTGGGGGTGCAGTTGGGTCGAGCTGGCCTCGACCCCTAGAACTATAGTGGACTGTATTTTTGCGGGGTAAATAAGCTAAGATTGCGAGTGACAGAAGGGTAGGTTTAGGTAGGGATTCACTGATCACTGACCTCTGTAATCTCCTGTGTCTTGATTTCACCACAAAACTTCACTTCTATTCACTCGCGGCGATAATTGCTATTTATGAGTCTCTAGCGATAGCGATATATAGGCGGGCGGCGGTGCGAATTTTATATGTTGCGTGCGGTGCGGCGTTCTCAAGCGAATCTTGTCGAATCTTCCGGATGCGACACACTAGCGCCCATACAGCGAGGTGCGGAAGGGGGAAAACTAGGAAAGGAATGCAGGATATGACACTTGTCACTCACATTAGCGGCAGATTCAAATCGGCGCAACCATTTCCCCCCGCTTTAGCCGTTCGGCTCAAAATAAGAAGCTACTAACTGTATCTAAGCTAAGTAAAATAAGCGACTATAATATTATACTAATAAAGCTAATTTAAGCAGTTACTATTATATCATACTAGCTAAACTAATAGAATAAATCTAAGTAAACTATTATATAGAGCCTAAATTCTCTTGATTTGGTAAAGGACAGAGTCGTATTACCGGACGTAAATAAGAACCGTAGGCGGTCTTAACGCGTGCTACTCGAACTACACCATTAGAACCTGGATATACTTCTTCTACAAGTCCTAAAGGCCAATGGAGAGTCGGAGCATTAGCGGTCATAATGATGACAACCGTGCCTACCTTCACCGGATTAGAAGGTGCATTCCATTTTTGACGCGACTGCAGCGTGTGCAGAGAATCGGCTCTCCAACGTTTCCAAAACGATTGAACTAATTTATCTTATAGATCATGTCGGGAAAGGAAATGAAGCCTGTTTTCTAAGAATACTACATACATACTAAGAAAGTGAGCTGGAGTTAGCGCTAACGCCTCAGATGGATCATTTGACGGAGTTCTACAGAGCGGTCGAAGCCCTGAACATGGCAGGCACTTGTACACTCTAGAGCGAATCAAATTGCGAGCGGATAGAATCCGATATTTTTGTCTTAAAATCGACATTGACAATTCAGGGCCAGCGTGACAATTAACTCAAGGTTTACCTAATTTTAAATTTCTAAGCTCTACTGCAAAGTGTAAGCGCTGAAGCTCGCGAAGGACTAATAATTCAGCCTTATTAAGGTCAGTAGCGGTGATAAGGCCGCGAGTTGACAATATTCTATGAAAACGACATACGTATACTACACAGCGTAACAGACGTGACCATGAAGATAAGCGACTTGCTAAGAATAAAATTGCCGAGCTTTCTGGCGACTCGGTAGAAATAAAGATATTATGTTTCTTCTCTTCCGGGGGCTCCGATATCGTGGAAGGATTAAAAGGTTTAATCGGCCACTGATTTGTTGGAGCATGGATCCGTGATAGACCTCTAAACCATAGAGGGTAATTTAAAATCTGTGCAGGGGTTAGGCCCCACGACAGACAGTCGGCTGGGTTTTCCGAACCAGTGACATGGTAAAGATTTTGAGGTGACAATCCTGTATGGATTTTTGTCACTCTATTTGCGACAAACGTGTCCCACCGATGGCTAGACGAATGTGACCAGCATAATGTGACAGTGGAATCTGAAAATGCGAAAACTCTACTTATATCAATACGGTGCCGACAAGCATTTTCTACTTTGTTAATAATTTGTACTAACAACAAAATAGCGGAGAGTTCTAATCTTGCGAGAGAAACTACTTTACTAGGTGCTACCTTCGACTTAGCGCTAATGAGACTAACATAAATCGTGTTACCCTCTTCAACATGAACGTAGACTACCCCACCATAAGCTTTTTGACTTGAATCACCAAATCCTACTAAGGTTATGATACTATCTGACGTAATACCAACGTGACGTGGTATCTGTATCTGGTTGAGCAAAGGCAGCTCTTCCCTGAAACGACCCCATAATTTAGAGATTTGTTCAGGTGGTGTATCGTCCCAATCGCAATGCAATAACCAAAGTTCTTTTACAAGTAGCTTAGCGAACAAGACTACTGGGGCTATAAAACCCATTATATCCCATATTTTAGCAACACAAGACAATATAATGCGTGTGGTGCAGACTTGAGGCGTAGAAGTAATATCTATACGAAACATGTCTGACGTAGATGACCAGGTTAATCCTAAAATCTTATGCGAATCATCATAGTCAAAGCTTTTAACTGTTGAAAGACGATGTAATAAAGGAATTGAATCTAAAACCATTTGCGAGTTACTAATCCATTTGACAAGATCAAACTGTCCAGCTTTCATCAAACTAATTAATTGAGAAGATGTTTCAATGGCTTCTACCTCATTCTCTACACTATAAACGAAGTCATCCATCACTGGACTCTATGTCCAGTCTCAATTGTCGCTTTGGCTTTTGGATAGGAAACGCCTTCGTCCTTAGCCAATTGCTTAACTGTGCGTAGAGCATGGAAAGGACTCGACTTTAGCCCAAAGCAAATGCGGTTAAATTCATAAACTTGTAGAGGTTCTTGTGGGTTACATCTATACAAAATGCGTTGGAACTTACGATCGGATTCGTGTATTCCAATACAAAGAAACATCTGACGGATGTCAGCTGATAATGCGATAGAGAACAAGCGAAAATTCAGTATTATATTAAACAAATTACCTTAGAGATTCGGTCCACCGTATAAGATATCGTTAAGCGAAATAGACTAGAACTAGCATCTAAAACCATTCGAAACTTGGTCGTAAGCTTATCTTCCCTAATAACTCCCAAATGCGGTATAGTATAGGAGGGAGAGTCACATGCACCATCAATTACTGGTGAAATGTAACCCTTTTGCAAATATTCACTAATGACTTCGTCGTAAGCTTGCTTCAGCTTAGGAGAAGCGAGCATATTGCGCTCCAAACGAACAAAGCGTTTCTCAGCCACTTGGTGAGAGTCTCCAAGTGAAAATACATCACCCTTAAAGGGTAGCGACACTATGTAGCGACCACTACTATCACAAACAGCTGTGCGACTATAAATTTCTTCAGCCTCTTTGCCATTAGGGCTGAGCGAAGCGGGAAAATCCACCTCTTCTGTCTCCCAGAAACGACGAAGAGTGGACTCTAGCGGCTCTACAGAGCAGCAATAAGATACAGATACATAACTGTTTACTAAAGCGGGAGCGTCACGAACTATAATATAACCGAGTACGGTTTCTAATGCGAATGGTGCGGGTTGTGATGGATGACCTTGAACTCTACGTGACAACAGGAGGTGCGGAAAAAGCGAAGCTCCAATCAACATATCTATATCTCCTGGAATGTCGTAGGTGTCATCCGCCAAAGATAAATTCCTAAAATTAAATAAAAGTGATGTATCGACTGATACTGTTGGTAACTTTTCCGTTACCTTGTCTACAACTACAGCGGTACATTAAAACTAATATTAAAATTATTTCGAGCGTGAAACCTAACATCTACAAAACCCTGAACGGTTTTGGTTGTACCACCGATTCCTTTAACAATAGGGGCACCGAAACTATTTTGCAAATTAAGACCAAGACGCTGACAACAGCGCGTCGTAATAAAATTACTTTGAGAAGCATTGTCAATTAGAGCACGAACGCTATGTTCTCTACCATGGCTATCAAATAATACAACTCGGGCGGTTGCTAGCAAAACCGTCGAGGCAGCGCGCGGCTGCGCGAACGAGCACAAGGCGACATCTTGCGCCGTCTGTGGCGAAAGCGAGAAATTACTGTTTGAGAGCAGAGGTGCTTGCTTGCTTGCTTGCACAGCTTGTGCGCTCGTTTTCGGAGAACTATAACTATTACTACGCGGATAACTATCTTTATTTTTAGGGCTCATAGTAATGTTAAAGTGAAGAGAACTGTGGTGTTTTCTTACCACTAGTAACGCAACTATGTTTACTATTACATTGCAATATACCCTGCCTGTCACTAAGGCAGTTTAAGCATAAACTATTAGCTCGAACGTGCTTGTAGCGTTCATGAGGCGTTAACTTCAAAAAGGCGCTACATTTGTAAAGTTGTTCGTGCTGGCCGTTACATAAAGAACAAACAAATTTGCTAGTATTTAGATAAGTGTATGTGAGCTTATGCGCGGGTGAAGATCTTTCAGGGCGACGCTCTGAATTGCTACTTACAATAATACGCGGCTTAGTACATGTACGTTGCAATACCTTTATGTGATCGCGAATAAATGTTTCTAAAGCCTCAAAGCTAGGCAGCTAATTGCCACGTTGTGTAAGCTCAAAGAGACGCATCCGTCTCCGAATCTAACTTTCTAAGTCCCATATATACAAATATGAAATCACTGAGGTCGTCGACCTTTAGGTTTTTATTGGCACGTACGGAGTTAGCAAATATATCTAAGAACTTTTCTAAGTTTTGTTCATTACCAGCGGATTTGCCCTTTAACTCAAACAGTTGATCCAAATAAGCGGTTGCGACTAATCTACTATCTTCATATTTAATCTTTAGAGTGTTTAAAATAAGGTTATAATTTTCAGGCAAAGAGTTATACCAATCAAAACAGACCTGGCTTTTCCCTTAAGTTTACTAACTAAATAATGCAAATTTTCGTGATCTGTTAAACTGTCATTGTTATGTATAGTGTTTTCAAAACTATTATAGAATAAACTCCAATCTCTTATATCACCAGCGAATTCGGGAATTTGTATAGCCGGGAGTTTAGGTCGATCGCGATTAATTTGGTTAGCAAAAGCTATTTCATGTTTACTAGTAAAAGGCGACTTAATAAATTTTTCTACATACTTTATTCTACCTAATAAATCTTCAAACGGCGTTAATGCGTCATAATTTACGGCATAATCAGGATTAGAACCCAATTCTAATGTATTTATTTTGTTAAGTATATTTTCAAAATCCATCGTAAATTATCTAAATATTCAAGCGTGTATAAGAAGTTTTCCTTGCTAGCTGTGTCCTCTAATCTCATCATAATCATCATCATCTTATCATAAATACTCTGCACTCGCGCAAAAATTCTATTCTTCTGGCTATGCAATAATTTTAACTGCGTTTCTACTGTAGATAAAGCCATGATATTTAAATATTTATAAACAAATTTCATAAACCAGTAACCAATAAGCGATAACTGTTTTGACACGAGCAACGCCGCGGTATAAACTATACGGAAATATAACTATAAACTATGCTTGCAAATCTAAGCGAGAGAGAAGCGATAACCATACATTTAAGCAAATGTGAACCTTACGGTACGTAGTACTATTTAATGAATAAAGCAAGCGAGCGATTTAATTTTATGTTAACTTAACCAAGTGTAATCTTACTGCGCTTGAGATTGTAATGCGCACGGCGACATCTGTTGTTTATGCTCATGCGACACTAGGCGTTTTCGGAATAGCGATTCCATAATAATATTTGTAAAAACCAACAGATAGCGCCACAGTGTTATCCTATTTCTAATTAATCAAAATAGTTTTTTTTAGATGTTTAAAATAATCTTATAATAAATATAAAGCGTTCTTATTTATGGTACTAACTATTAAATTGCGATTAAAGAGAATTTACTACTATAAAATACGAATCTGTCCCATACACAGTTTAAGTATTTAATTACTTAATTTCTATGCGTTACTCTAACAAAGATATTAAGAACAATAACCTATCTTATTAGTAGGATTTAATACGACTAAACCGAACTAAAATCGAACTATATAACTAAAATAGTGAAACTTCGACCAATAATATCCTAAGGTGAGGGTATTTATTAATCTAGGTCGCGATGATTAAAAATAACGAAATTCTAAAATCCGGATCGCTAGGACCAAAAAAGAATGGGGGTGCGGTTGGGTCGAGCTGGCCTCGACCCCTAGAACTATAGTGGACTGTATTTTTGCGGGGTAAATAAGCTAAGATTGCGAGTGACAGAAGGGTAGGTTTAGGTAGGGATTATAACTGACCTCTGTAATCTCCTGTGTCTTGATTTCACCACAACACTTCACTTCTATTCACTCGCGGCGATAATTGCTATTTATGAGTCTTTAGCGATGGTGATATATAGGCGGGCGGCGGTGCGAATTTTATATATTGCGTGCGGTGCGGCGTTCTCAAGCGAATCTTCCGGACGCAACACACTAGCGCCCATACAACGAGGTGTGGAAGGGGGAAAACTAGGAAAGGAATGCAGGATATGACACTTGTCACTCACATTAGCGGCAGATTCAAATCAGCGCAACCAACCATAACAAACTGCCAGCTCTTAAGGTACCTAGAGGAGTACCAGCTTTTAAATGATCGTCAATACGGTTTCGATTGTGGTCGTTCAGCTGGTAATATTTTGGTTTACTTAACACACCGATGGGCGCAAGCTGTCGAAAGCAAGGGAGAAGCATTGGCTATCAGTTTGGACATAGCGAAAGCCTTTGACCGGGTGTGGCACAAGGCGCTTCTATCGAAGCTGCCTTCTTACGGTCTCCCTGAGAAATTACACAATATGTACATGGATCACTAGATTTTTGACGGGGCATAGCATCAAGGTCGTTGTCCACGGTGTGTGCTTGAAGTCCACACCTGTCAATGCTGGTGTTCCCCAAGGCTGTGTGATTTCTCCTACTTTGTTTTATTCTGCATATCAATGACATGTTACAAATTAGTGACACTCATTGCTATGCAGACACTCCTTGGGAAGCCTTATACTTTGGCCGACATAATATATCTCGGGAACATGTCATCGAGAGCCGGAATCAACTGCGTTGACATTTTGAGTAATGTTCAATTTGGTGGTCATCTGGAGGAAAAGGCCTCTAAATAACTTGGTATGCTCAGTAATGCAAGACATTATTTCAAGCCGACCCATCGCTTACTAGAGTACTGTTCTCAACTCTGGACACAGTACCAGCTCCTTCCGTTTGACCGCATTCAACGTAGTACCAATCGGCTTGATTCCTTGGCGTTTCGTAGATATGTTGGGTCACTCGTGTTATTTACCGCATCTATCATGGGGAATGCTCTGAGGAGTTGTTTGGTTTCATTCCAGCCGCTGATTTCCATCTTTGGACATTTCGTCAGAGATTAAAGTATCGTGCATATCATATTGATGCGTGGCGATCTACAACTGTGCGATTCTGAAAACATTTTTTACCCCGTATAACACCTTTTTGGAATCAGTTACCGAGGGCGGTATTCCCAAACGATTATGACTTAGGAACATTCAAGAAAAGAGCGTATTCATTTCTTAAAGGTCGGCAACGCATCTTTTATACTCCTGGTGTTGCGGATGTTCGTGGGCGGAGGAAGTCACTTTCCAACAGGTCACCCACTTGCTCGTTTGCCTCCTCTACTATAAAAAAAAAACTCCACCACACAAGCGCTGCTAGCCGAAAACTAGTTCTTGCTTCTGATTACTTAAAAGGAAAGTCCAATTTTGTAACTAGTTAAACGGTTATAAAGAAAACGGATTAATTCAATAGTATGTTATAAAAAATAAAAAAAAGTTTTGTTACCAAAGGGAAGAGGGCACGTACGATAAGATTGATAGACCTAGATCACAAATAAGGTATAGCAGACAATATCCATACAAAGTGCGATCGAACAACGCACACATTTTCACGGACACGACGTTTTCAACCAACGTAGACTACTTACACCGCTAGTGACATCCGCTTGAGTTTCCCTTATGTGATTTTTTTATGATAAAATGGAACAACAAAAAGAGATGCACACGTATATCACGCTAAGTCCCTTGCGTGGTAGGCGGGGAATATCGTGTGCCAATAATCACGATTGCTGCAGACCTTGCTTCCTCTACATTCGTTATTATTTTCTAACAAATACGCCTTGTCGATCCAGGTCTGCTGACTGGAATAGCCTTGGCTAGCAAGCTCGTAAGAGGCAAACACAGGTTAAAATTAGTAATTACCGACATGACCACTGGTAGTAAAGTGCTGTAGCATATTGACCGGGTAAGGATCCACCGCCTTACCTGTTCCAGCTGCCATAATGAAATCATTTTCCGTATTTGAGGGTAGGGTAACAGGTAGACTTGCACAAAAGTCTAACCACCCAGCCATAGGAGAGCAAGGTACCTGTAACATATATGTTGTTTACAGACTACGATTGTATTTAACATCAGAAAAGGCGTGTGCTTTTTCGCTGAACTCTCACATAAAAAAAGCCGTTTACGGAGAAGCCATACAAAACTAATGCGGGAGCGCACGTCATTCGCTTGAGACACGCATATTTTGAAATTTTGTGCAACAATAAAAAAGCTGTTTTAATTTATTGGAAGGATGCTTAAATTGAACATTAAAACGGTGAATTGTCGTATTTATGCTACCAGTTGTAAGTACCTAAGTGATGACTCGCTGTTAAAAATATATTGTGTAAATTTTTTTGCAGATTAGCTTAAACACTGATATAAAAAATGCCATGGGGTATTTTTCCCGTATTTACTTCTGATTTGCTAGGATTTGTTTACGACAGGTATTAAACTTAATCGCAGTTTAAAATTTGTATATTAAGATATCTTGCTTGTCGTGGAGTATTTTTTTCTCTATTTACTTCTGATTTATATTCAGCCTTACATACTTCCGGCTTACACTCAGTAAGATTTATTGGGTGTGATGATATTAACATGATCTACGACATGTGTCGTAATGCTGATGGATAGTTGTAATTACTTCGCGTCAATTGAAAATACTTTTCTGTCGGTAGATGTGCAACAAGGCTCATTGTTCAATCCAATTCTGTGCAGATAGATCCAAAGTACGTGAAGAAGATCGAGTCGGTGGTCCGGCATCCGGCCCGCGGCGTGGCCCCGCCCGAGCCGGAGTCCCCGTGCCCGAGGTGCGGCGCGCCGCTGCCCACCGCGCTGCTGAACTGTTCGCGCTGTCAGGCCGAGCTGCCCTTCTGTCTCGCCACGGTCAGTACTGTGAGTGCCCGTGCCCACACTGCCCACCGCGCTGCTGAACTGCTCGCGCTGTCAGGCCGAGCTGCCCTTCTGTCTCGCCACGGTTAGTACTGTGAGTGCCCGTGCCCACACTGCCCACCGCGCTGCTGAACTGCTAAAAAATAAAATGTTATCGCTATCACGCATTGACCTCTTAGTATATGGAATGAAATATCTACGTAAAAAGCATGCCATTTACTACAAAATATAGCTGCCATTCTGATATTACTAAGGCTATCCAGAAAAAGTAGAGTATCGATATCGATAAATGATATATTAGAGATGATCGATAGTTAAGTTTTGGCAAATAGATAACAGATTTTATATACCAACCTATTGAAATTGATACTATCAACTCACTTACTAATGCCCGGTTCCTATATTCAAAAAATGAGTCGTTTTGATTACGGAAGGTAGTATTTTGTACGTTTAGTAAGATTACTAACAACGGTTGCTCGTTTCCGACTATTGATTTTAAACATGTTTTGAAAATATTGGTAACGCTCCGTTACTTTTGAACAAACTACGAATGGTTTAGCTGACGGATTACGATTCGTTGATTATAGGAACCGGGCATTAGTGTCTACTCAATTGGCTTATAAACAGGGAAATGTGATGAAACGAAAGAAGTAATATTGATTACTTTTCACCAATATCTTTTTTTACATTGTCATGTGCAAATATGTTAACATAGAAGTTAACTTGATCAGATTACATTCAAACCACTTTCTTTACTTTAAAGTGAGCACTTGAAAGAATTTTTATTACGATAGACTGATTGATATTTTCAATGCCAATGGTATCAATTCATATCTTGTTCAAATATTCTTATATGGGAACGTAAAATAAAATATCGACAATTGTAATAGTACATTACTATAAAATTTAAGACAAAATGTGGCGTTTTTAATAAGCATGCATGAGGACTATCGTGACGTCATTTTAAATCTATTAAAAATCGTCACTAAAAATGTCGCATCTCGGCGTACATAATATCAACATATGTTAAAAAGAGACAAAGAGATGTTATTAAGTTATATGTCGATTCCAACGGTATTTATACAACTAAATTTGCTATAGAACATTGTTGCACTTCTTTATGTATTCCTATTTCTATGCTATAATTTAAATTAAGAACCGTCTCCTACATGTTATGTAACAATGATTCATATTAATTATGAATATTAATGTTACTTCATCATTTGGTAATAAAGAAACGTACATTTTTTATTTAAATATATGCAACAATAGCTAAATAACTTGTATTGCTCTAGAAATATTTGTTTATTGAGTTTGTGTTTTATAATAATTTTATGTATTTACAGGGCATGCACATAGTGAAGGAGGACCTAACCGCGTGTCCGGAATGCGATTTCCCTGCAATAATGTCGGAGTTTATCGAGTGAGAACTTTACTTTATCAAAATCCTTTTATATGATATCGCAGCTTTCCTTCGATTGAAGATAAATTTGCTAATTTTTGACTAATTTTGATGAAACATAGAATCATAGCATAGATATTTTTAATTGCTACATTGTTTTACTAACAATGAGAACAGGATTAAAATTATAGTTTTCCTTTGACACACGATCAGATAACCCCTGTGTATTAAATAAGTTAAAGACCAACTTTAAATCGTCATAAACTCGAAACGGTCATTTAACTTAAAACGAATTAAAGATTACTTATTCAACAATATCCTGTATGACATAGGGGTCGACTTTTATTTTTGTCTTTTACAATATGGCATTTAGTTTCCGCCATATCGTTTTATTTTGTTATTGTGTTACTTTCAGTGTCATTTGCAAGATCAAAACGAAACGATCTAGGAGATCGATTCATTTTCGTTTCAAACATTAAATATTGAAAAATCCGTCCCCGTGTTGGCCCGGACCAACAGAATTGACTATTTGCCTTCGCGCCAGGCAGCTTGTAAAAGGCGAACTTAGGCTTACCGTCACTAACACCGTGTCATCTGACTAGGCGGTAGAGTTTCGCAGCGACTCGTCTGGAATTTAGATTGATACCACCGCCTTATCTATTCTTGCCGCCGTAATGTTTATATAGTATATAATATACATAATAGCGCTTACCTTTGTTGTGTTCCGGTTCTGAGGGTAAGGTAGCCGGGGTATATATAGGGTAACTTATTTAGTAACTTACTTTTTCTCGAGGCATCGAGACATTTAATCCCGGCATCAGGTTAGCAACGCACCACTACCGCCTTTAGTGTCTCTGGGCGGCGTAAATTTTTTACCATCAGGAAATCCGTCTGCTCGTTTGCCTTCCAATATCATAAAAACATGTTTTATTTATAAAGTGGTTTACATGAATTATAAATAGTTACAATTCTATCCATTGTGTTTCTCAGACGAATAAAAAATGTATTCGAAGGCACCTAATTAAAATTTTTTGGGATATCTGTAACTTGGTTCATTTATGTTTCCTAAAACATCTTTAAAGCACAAATAAAGCCCCTACATTTTTTAGTAAATAAATAAATATCCCCTGTACACATACACAGTTACATAAATTGAATCTTACCCCAAAGTAAGCAAACTATATGCTTGTGTTATGGGTATTAGTCAATAATTCTATTACATAGAAATACTTTAATAGATACCAGAATAAATTCTATAAACACACAGACCCGGAAATGCAGACGTCTATCTTAATGTTTATCACATAAATGTCTGCCCTTGTCGGGAACCGAACTCGAGCCTCGCGGTTGGTCGGTGTGTATACGCTTGCACCTCGAGCCTCGACCAACGAGGTGGTCAATTATGAACACCTGGTATTATTGGATTAGCCATTTTCTACGAAATATAGTTATCGATTATTAAACGTGTAAGAGATAATGAAGCGATATTAATTGTTATATTATGTTTAGAACAGTCATATAGATTATTTTGCTACATTTGCTATGTACAGTTAAGTAATAAAATGTCAATATTGTGACAAATATGTTTGATATTTAACTTGTTTTTCGCCATGTTCGTTCGTCCTCTGTGTAGAATATATGGTTATATTCCTCTGTCTGTCTGCTCGTAAGAAGCCAGCTAAGTTTAGTGAAGAATACCAACAAGAGGCCAGTTCCTGCCGCCGTTATGACAGTGTCATGTTTCAGTTCGTAGGCTAGGATAGCCAGTAGACTTGAACCCTTCACACTCCCGCAATCGGGCAGCAACTCACCTTTAACATCTTTAGTGTCTTTAGGTCACTGTTGTCTGATCGTTGCTCATACTTATTGGCGAAACAATCGTTACTTTTTGACTAAATGGTATGAAAAGCAATTTCCTACTACTTACTATTATTTCTTGTCTATTATTATTACTGACTACACTTACATATATTTCAGTGTAAAAATTATTTAATAGGTTTATACTTGGTAGAGTCGGCATTACACCGTGTCTTTGGCTTTGGTATTCTTACTATAAACACAGTTCTTACTATTAACAGTAAAAAAGGATTGCTATGTCATTGCCATTGCAGAGATTGATAACATAAACATTTCTTTATTAAATTTTTTTGTCTTCAGAATCTTGCAGGAAGAAGGAAAATGTCCGATGTGTGGAGAAACTGTGGATCACAGACGCCTTGTCAAAATAGATGATGTTGCATTATACCTGGATCTTAAGGCTGGGGATTAAGATTAAATTTGCGTTTATAAATGTGATAAAGTAACCGTTATCCGTCCTTTGTTGTACTTCGTCAAGGTCGTTATTTAATAAGCCAGGCGATTATAAGATAAAATGAATAAAATATTTTAAGTGCATGTGTGTCTATTTGTTTAGTTTAAATCCTCATTTTTTACATTGACAAAAGTTTGCGCCACAAGCTAGCAACGCACTTATAACGTCCTTAGTTGGAGGATCCACCCACTTGTTTATCTTCCAGTGTTAATAAAGTGGGTATGACTTTTTGGGGCCTTCCGCAATCTATCCGCATTTTTTTCCGGGAAAGACCTGAGCTGTTGGGATAAAAAATAGTCTATGTTTGAAATAGGTTTGCCTACTATCTTCATCTCTTCAACAAAATCATTATTCATTATATTCATGAATATCATTCATTACAATCACTCGTCATTTAGTTGGAACATTCTAGTCCATCTGATCAGATTAAGTAGATTTTCGAATTTATATTAGAATGGATAACAAACGCATAACACGGTTAAATCATTACAGGTAGTATGTTAAATATGGAACTGTTAATTTAAATACTCTGTAAGGCCGTCAAATGACCGTGACGAACCTCTCACTTAAGCTGACCTTCCCATACTGCAAACTTATTACAATACAAAAATATTGGCACGGAAGTGAATTTTAAATTGTTGTAATAATTTATACTCTTTGAGTGAATGTTGCAACTTTGGTTGAAATAAATGAGTTCAGATAAGTAAGTATGACCACATCCAAATATCTGCTAGTTCCGCGTTTTCGTCTGCAGATACCTGTTTCTTCGTTTTAGTATTCGTCCCCTAAATCTATTCTAAACAGTTGTTTTTAATAGTATATGAATGAAAATTATTAAAAAATTGCAACATTAATTTTATAATCATATATTAGCATGACCAATTAGTTAATGACATTTATATATAAGTGCAAGAGCGTTCTATTAACCAAGCTTCCTTATGGGAATTTCATCTGCAAAATTTGAGTATTCACTCTCTAAATATGTTTTTTTATTATACTGATTTTTCTACTGTACTGATTTTGTCTCGCAGGAGAGTCAATCAGTGTTTCAAGATATGGATACATTGTGTAATTCTTTTAACATTAATGTAATGTAGTCATTCTTACCATCAATCACCTCAGCTTAACTAAAATGCGTACCGAATTTGCATGTCTGACTTACCATTACAATATCCAGCTGTTTCTTGTTCTTCAATACTTTAAAATTATAAAGTGAATTTCATTTATTGAATTATGAGTATAATGAGGACAGAGAACGAATAAAGCGATGAGCTTGCAAAAGGGGATAAATGATTAATTAACAATTATAGTGATGAAACATTTATTTCTTCATTTGAAAGTATATCAAGTTGTAGTTACATCCGATTCTGAGATTCAAATGAAATATAAAACAATTATTGGTTTGTACAAAAGAGACAAGTTTCAAGGTTGAGATAATTTTTTGTAAATCTTAACTATGTTTTTCCAAAGCATACGCATTTGATAAAGATAGGAGCAAAAACTAAAAAATATAATTAATTATCTAGGTACGTAAGGGCGATATGCATCTACAACTAACGTGGTTGAAGGTATGATGTTTCCCTTGTGTGCACGTGTACTATTGCCCCGCGTCTCTTATTTGCGATATAAAAGTCATATACCGTGAATTTAGAAATATTTGGAATATATCTAGAAATTGCAGTGACAAATATTTTAGTTCAGTTTCAGATTTACAAAAAGCCAGCTCATACTATATACTGTCATTTTCCGTTTATTCTAGATTCCTCATAAAGCCTAATAATTACCACTACCTACCTATGCCTTAAGTAGACAGTACATTTATACAACTTAAATTAATGACAAGAAAATAACGCAATAATTATACATGGATAATGCAAAGTAATTGTGCTAATAATACAGTGAGGGCTAGTCTGGCTAGCTATTGATGCGGCTACAACTATACTTTAGCTACGAAATGTCCGAAGCACGCACAGGGTTAACTCTAGATAGTCAATCTCCGTTAAATTCAAATCTCAAGTATTTAATGTACTGAGTCTTAGTGCTAGGGTAAACGGCTACTAAGTTGTATAAAAAATATCAAAAATTTCAAGTAAACTGTTTAACCATGTGCTTACTCGTTTGTCGAATTCTTTGACAATTCCTATGACTGTCTCTCCGAGCCATGAGATATTGTTGCAGCTAAAATTCCTTGAAAAAGGTCCCTATTTCTTCTAATGGCCAAAAGGCAGTGATGAGACTTAAAAATTAGTTGTATTTTCTAAATGTAATTTTTCTGCCAAACAGGTACTAATAACGGACAGTTTCATAGATTTTTACTGAGAAAATCGAATCAACACGTCATTTTTAGTATCATACTTGAAGCTCCTTCTATACGAAGCTTTAATAGAAAAAATATATAAAATTGGTGTTATCTATTTGATCATTCATGAATCTCAGTGTCAAGATCACAATATTAGATTTTGAAATCAATTTAATTTCTTCCAAACATCATTTCAATATAATATAAAATCATACAATTATAATTAATAAACCTTCCCAATATAACCATCAAAAAAATTAAAATCAAGAAAGAAGATAGATTATTCTAGCATTGAAATCGTGACACAGAAAGTTAAGATGTATTTTGTATAATATAATTTACAATGGAACGGATGACATAATAAAGCATTTAATTATGTTGAACACTAGTGATTTCCAAGAACACTATGTGCAGATCCGCCAGCCGGGCCTGTATCCGAAGAGGCCCGAGTATTCAAAGCGGCTACAAGAACATAGGAGATAATCGTAATCGTTTCAAATGTAAAAATCCTCAAAAATTGCTCGTTGCTCAATATTTTTGTGGTTCATCATAATTACGATTATTTGCTATGTAACATATTTTGTAGTCAAAACAATTAATTAATGTCAGTAACCATACAGAGTGGACCGTTTGGACGAATAAATCAATAGTAAATAATTTGAAAATCTATTTAAAACATTTTGCAAATAATCATAATAAATATACATTTACACATCGATTCTGTTGGCCGGATATAAGTACAAGACAATTCAGTCCACTCTTTCGAGTAGTTCTGATTTATTTACAATATATAAAAATATTTTAAAACAGATACAATGGCACTTGTTTGCGTTGTTAAAGGGTTAAAATTATACAAATATAGAATCTGAAAATAAATAATTGGCTACATAGAAAATATATTTGACACGTCAGAGACTACAAATAAAATATTAAATATCTATAAAGCATAATTGGTTTAGAAATCTTACACAATTATGTTAATACTAGTTATTTAGGGAATGTATAAAAATTAGCATCAACTATATCGTTTGTTACTCCTCAACAATAAATACTATAATCTTTGGTTTCATTAATCGTTTAATTACAAAAGTGTTTCGCTTGCGTAGAATGTTACGTTTACGTTTCGCATATCAATTGTATCCGTATCCGTAACCACAAAAATCACTTTACAAGAAAAACATTTAATATTGCTTATGCTATTCACAGTGTTCGAGAGTTATGTGAACAAGCAGAGAGTGAGATTAACAATAACTCTGCTTTGGTGTACTCGACTCGAAGATGTCTATACTATCTAGAACTATGGTCATCCTAAGACGACCCTACAAAACCTGTAAAATCCAGCCTACTACAAACGCGTTAATTAAAAAAAAATCGCGAATTTACAGCAAAAGTGAAGTATATATTTTATTTTGTAGATTCCCCTCATAAGAAAAAGTAGGATATTTTGAGAAAGTTATCACTGTAGCTGGTAGCAAATTTTAACCTATATCGTTACTGATTGAATTAATGTTTACAAATCGACAGTAATATCGTCTATTATAAAATGTACATAGAGTTAAGCCTTGTATAAAAGTTTTGGTAAATACACGTCTAAAGGCTTAATAAGTCCTAAAAATGTCTTTTCTGAAGGTTATTCGACAATTTTTATTATACTTATTTCACGACAAAGTTGAACTGTTTAATTGAAAGTTAAAGGAAAGAAAGGATAATAAAAAGTAATCTATAAGGACAAAATAAAATATTTTTATAGTATAGTAACTGAAATTCGATATAAAGTTGATTCTTATCTTAAATTTTGCCTTTTAATCACAATTCTGTACAAATCAAGTTGTTCAAAAATGTTTGATTCAATATAAAACCATATTTTACGAAATGAAATTTATATGTTAATTTGCTTAATTGTATAAGTATTAACATTTTAGTTAATTTAAACCTGGTTTTACTTTGATTTTAGACGAAAATTTAACTAAGTAGGAGAAGGGGCTTTTAAGACTAACGAGGGATTTGAAGGAGAAAGTATTATTGGCTTTGAGTGTTTAGTGTGCATAGTGCGTTAACATTAGGAGGATTTTTTTCATACCTTCTGTGATACGTTACCAGTAGTACCAGTACGTTATCAGTATCAGTTAATGTGGTACTTATTGATAACTATATCTTTGGACCAAAGTAAATTACTAGAAGAGCCCTGAGTAAGAATTTGGTCAAAGGATAGGCATTTAGCAACCTTAAAAAATAAAGCCCATGTTTAGAACTTTTACTTTTAGGCTTGTCAAGTATTTTACTTTTGCTGACAACATGTATTATAGTAGGCGTATTAGTGTGACAGAAGTAGTGCAGAGGGTAAGTGAAAGTTATTTGGTCGTAACACTGTGGTATTTTGTAATCAAACGGTTTGCACATAATTGTACTAGCTGTGAGGGACGTACAGAGTAGTTTGTGGGACGTGATGTTAGGGATTTACATCGGTTAGTTTTATAACACGATCTTTTTATAAAGATTTATTTCGTATATATATGTACGGGGTAAATTTTGTCAATCTGCCGTTCATAGATGAAATGACATCTATTTAATAGCTTTGTTTAATCAGTGACGGCAAGTTAACAAAATGTTTCGAAATAAATCACGCTTTTGGAATGTAAATTTTGTAATAACATTAAAAATAGTAGTCGGGTCGCGTGTGTGTGTGTGTGTTCAGTGCAGCTTGGGTAGCGCGGCGACGACGCGGACGCGGTCGCTGAACTGTGGGGGCGGCGCCAGCAGCGGGGCGGGCGCGGGGGAGGGCGCGGCG
>NJDD01000230.1:78457-146963 GCA_002245505.1 Calephelis nemesis
GGGGGGACGGGCCCAGGCCGCCAGGGCCGTCTGCACCAACACAACATCATATTGAAAGAAAAGATGGTCGCATTTTATTCTTAAATATTCATTTATATTTTGAGTAAAATTAAAAGTTTGCGGTTAAATTTTATTCAGTTTGCACAAGTAAAGTATTCACGAAGAAATAGATGTATAGTATCGCTAAATCCGAATCAGTAAGTTTAATTAAGGAGAGCACCGCTTTACCCAAGACTCTGACATGATTTTCCTACGTACTGGTCGTACGTACGTGGTGTTTAGTTATACAAAGCGAAATAAAACAAATAAGTGCGTGTATTACTGTATGCACGATTATAAGTTAAACTTGTTAGTTGCATTACTTTTCGTTAACAAAAAATAAGCTTAACTTCTAAAACAAAACTTTATGTATGGCGCGTTACGCAAGGTACATAAGTGAAGGAAGGTATTATTGGCTGTGTTTTTTTCTGAGACGTAACTAGAGGTCAATGATTATAACATAACTGTGGCGGCAAATTTTATCATAGGTCGATAAAGAAGTTTCACTTCAAAAATCAGTAGATTTAAAATAATATAATATCATTTACCGTGTACATCCTCGCTCGAGCGCGTCCGCGGGGGACGGGCAGCCATCTCCGCCGCCAGGTCCGGCGTCGAGTGGAAATCCCGTCGTAATGTGTTCGATGACTTACTCCATGTCTGATTATATACAAATAATAAGTTATAATATGTAAAGTAATTAGGAACAATGCTAGTGCAGTGTTTTTATTTTTTAAATATTATCCCATTTTTTCCAAACAACAACAGCACGTATCTACGCTTCCGTATCTCCGAAGAGATTGACATAAATGCAACTAGTCTGATTATAGTTGGTATTCCTATTATCGACACAAACATTTTTCCCAATAACTTTTAAAAGGTCTTCAACGGAAATGCAAATATGAATTTAAAGTATCAGATTATTTCTTTTTTATTGTCGGTTAACAATTTTTAATAATAGTTTAATTGTTTTTTTTGACGGCAATATGGTCATGACAACATGGTAAAGATTGCTATAGGTAAATCATATTTTTACAATTAATCTGCCTTATGACATTTACAGAGCGTGTGGACGAGTCGATACGTATGTGTGTGCGGGTACAAGCGTGTATGTCCGAATACATTACCTTCCCACGTCCCCGCTTCATGTCCGCGACGGAAGCGTACACTCGGCGCGGACGGTCGCGGTGGTCCGGGGACGTCCCGCCTACACCAGTGAAGGCCGACCGCGTCATCATGCCGCCTGCGCCGCTCGCACTATACATACATAACAAGCAAAATTAACTATTTTGCTTGTGGCGGATCGAAAGCATTATTATATTGTATCTCTGTCTAAAACATTGGATTTGTTAGGTATTAAATAGCCTGCTGTAACTAGATCTGGCTTTTGAGCCAAACAAGGAAACTATAAAATGCATATATTTCGAACAATAAATTAACAGTTAATGTAGGTCTGTCTCCGCTATCGGCAACATTTATTTGGAGGGGATTTATGTCTTTGTTAACTCAAGTTGCCAAAAGGTTTTCAATTATGACAGATTCAGGCTTTTATCTTTTTGACACGTGCCACATGAACGTTTGCACCGTGTGTATAAAGTGGTGTGGTGTGTGAGGAGAGTGTGTGACCTGAGGTCGGTGGCCTGCCTGGCGAAGAGTTCCTCCAGCTCTGCGGCGGTGACGCGGCCCGAGGCCGGCCGCTGGCGCACGGACGCGGTGCGCGCCCCCACCGGCGTGCTGCCTGCACACACACAACCCAACCATTCAAAACGACATTCTTCATTATCTTTAAAACAGAAGGATGTTTAAACATAGTAGGATTTTGACGACAGTCATCAATCACAAATTTGGTGGAGTGGAAGTGATTTTTTTTATAAACACAAACTTAGAACTCAATACATAGTAATAAAAAAAATATACTAAATATCCCCCAATTACGGATTTCTATTTTGCTAATATTACAGGTAAAATAAGAGTAAATTGTGTGGTTAAGTTAGTGATAACAAACATAAAATGTTTTGTTTATGCGCACTATTAAGATATATTCAATTTCAATTATTTTTAAAAAAGGTTTATTTTTTCAGTTGTATCTCCACTTACTATTGCTCCCTGCATGCAGTTGCACAGATTCAGCCGACGATGATTTTCCAGCAACACCTAAAGGTTCACAACTTTCTTCTTTTTCACCGCCATTTTCTAGAAATTAAAAAATTACAAGATATAAAAACAGCGAAATCTATTGAATATGCACGTTTTGAGTAACTAAATATTTTGTAACAAAATAAGAGTCTTAGCGTTCGGTTGGTAATTGCCAGATAACGTACAGATCTAACTACACCTAACAACCGCGAAGCTCCGATTGCATTCTGTATTTTATTTACATGACTAATGTGTAATCAACCTCGCGGTTTTTACAGCTTCACCGGGCTTTGTTCTGTATCTGTGTTGCTGATTTTGGTTATTTATAAAATTTATAATGGTATCTATTTAAGTATTACAATATATTAGTATAGCTATTACATCTTATAACAACACAATGCAAATACTTTGGAAATAGATCGATTTGTTTGATTTGTCCAGGGACAAATGTAAATAACATTACAAATGACTTCGGCAGAAGGCAACCTTTATTTCAGTTTATATGCGTTTCCCTCCCGTTACAGTTCTAATAATTTTATTAGCAGTATTAGAGTAACCTAAGGTACACGCACCGCTAATCTTTACGAGTTACCTCATCCCATAATAGTGCGACACAGGCATCAAAGAATCAGTGTGATGCTAGTAAAAATGTTTAGAAATTTGTCAGTGTATCTAATGTGTGTAGTATTTGTAATAGATATAGAATATGCGTGTGTGCTATGTACCGAGTCCGGCGACCATGGACTTGGCCCTGGCGCGGCCCACGCTCAGGGTGGTGCGGGGGTCCCGCCGCGGGGGCGCCGGCGCGGGGCTGCGACCTAAAGGGAAAATATGAAACTCGTCACATTGCATTTACAAATAATTTCCTCCAATATAATAAGATATACGTCAAAACAAACAAATCAATCAAGACTATGGATATAAGTTAAAGGCTTCACTTAACTTAGACTTAAATTATATCTGACTAGTAAATCAGATACATTTTTAAACAGCAGGCAACAAAAGGCAAACAAGCAGACGGATTTCCTGATGGTAAGAAATTCATGCCGCCTAAAGACATCAAAGGTGCATTATCAACCTAAGGCCGGGATGTTAGAGCTCGAGCAAAAGTAAGCATATCGGCTACCTTATCCTCCGGACCGGAACACGTCAACGGTAAGCGCTGACGTTATGGCGGCTTAACATATACTTTAATTTTCTTAATTTTTATCTTATTTTATGTCCATATTTACGCGAAGCTGATCGCAAAAAATACGGATTTGCATTAAAAATTGATATAAAGCAAATTAAACTCTTAAGAAATTAAAACAGGATGTGAAATTAAAATGTACCTACTAAATTTCATACCCTGTTTTAATTTCTTAAGGGTGGAAGCTTTGCAGTTTAAAACATTCAATAATTGAAACGACGATTTACGACGAAATATCTGTGTTCTTTAAAAGTAAAAACTATAGTAGGTCTATGCATTTACCTCCTGCGCCCTTCCGAGGTAAGGTAGCTGCGTAAGGCCGTCCAGTGTTGGAGATTTGGTTCTGTGATTTGCTTGTAGGCACTGTACATGAACTGGGCTCGAAGTTAACTGGAATTTTCAAAGAACACATTTTTTAAATAAATCAGCTACTTTAGATTACATATTGTGCATGAATACATGTCTTTAATTAGGGCTAAGTTTATGAGGCAGTAAAATTTTCCTTGCAATGGAAGATTTATCGACCTTTTGACCTATGAAACATGATTTATATTTAAAATATAACTTCTATTCGTCAATTAACATGAACTTTATCAAAATGTTCTGAGTAGTATTTCTGTGATGCGGTAGCATATAATATAAATATAAAAACAAACAATCAGAAACGTCCTAGTAACATATATTGTACATCGTAAATTTAATTTTTTTAATAGTTACATTATACAGACACAGCTTATTCATAATATATTATGTAGAAGATAAAACAAATACTTAATAAATAATTTAAACAAACAAATAATACGGGAAAACGAAAGACGAAACATAAAATAAATATGGCCAACATTTTGAAAATGACTTGATATAGGTCTTACATTCATAATAAAATACGCATGTAAAAAAAACCCTTTCTTTGCAGCTAAGTAAAATACAGCATCTATTCAGGTTGCATGCCTAGCCTGAACAGATACTGTATTTTACTCAGCTCCAAAGCGATGGTAACAGTTACACATTTAGTGGTAATAAATGATTACTTACAGTTATTAGTAGAGACCACAGTCAAGGCCACGAGGGTCCCTGAATTCCGGATAAGATCGACAACGTGCTCGTGTGAAGCCGCTGATACATCCTCGCCGTTTATCTGAATATCAAGTAAAAAGTAATGTCACTCCTGTATCGCCGAAGAGGCACGTAGAGGTATAACACGGACATATACCGTTAGATGATTGATAAAAGTACTTAGTCACACAATTTAACAAACTGTACAAAAACTTTCAACAAATCTGGCCTTTTTCATTGAATTTGCTCTTTAAAACGTTGCAAAACGCCTTAGGGCAAAGGGTGCTGAAGACCATGTGAAGAGAAGATGCCCAAGTAGAAAAGCGTAGTTCTCACTTACCAACGTGACAAACAATTAGTCATTGACGCTTGAGTAACGATGATGATATTCTTACATATAGCTGACTTCAAATACAAAAATTATCACCGCAAGGTACGGATGTCTAATCTATCACTATGTCGAATCCCAATTTTTTTGAAATATGTTTACTAAACTCTAAATTATTACAACAGTCTAATCTTCGTAGATTATTAACACATTCCAAAAAAATTTTTTTTTTCAGTATACGGATGTGTTCGGAAAAGCACGTGCATGTGGACATGTGCATATATTATGCATATGTCTGTTTTCCGTGTTATACTAACCGCGACAAGGAAGTCCCCGCGGCGGAGCCCCGCGCGGTCCCCAACACCGCCGGGCTCCACGTGGTCGAGGTACTGCAGTGCGGGGTACCGCTCGGAGGGCTGCATCTCCATCAGCAGCGAGCAGTCCTTCGCCCCGCGCAGGATGAACCCGAACCCCTGCCGCGCTCGGTGCAGCACCACCGTGCGGCTCTCCATGTTCCCGTACCTACCACATATGATTTAATATAATACATACATTGATTGCACACCAATAATAAAAATTGAAGATTCATTCAGAGCTCAGACGATTGCCTGTATGTTAAGAAATATGATAATGGTTTATCGCCAATGTCAAAGGCAAAAGCTAATGTATAGTCGCTATGATTAAGCCAGGCACAAAATATAAATTACAGGGAACCTACAGTAAATAGCACGATAGAGATAACGGTGTTAACGAGTGATGACGCGGGCGAAATTTCGAAGTAGTATTCCTTATAATATTAAAGAAATAGGATACTTCACTGTTAATTAAACAAAGGGTCTGTAACATCAAGTATTTTGGTATAGATCTTTAAAATTACAGCAAATAATTATTTCCTCCCGAGCTCAATAACAAATCATTTGACAACGATTATAAAATAGATCTTCGAAAATCTTTTAATAAAATCTTCAATTTTTTTTTATTAACTACATATTTTGATAGATACTCGTATTAGGAAACCCTCGGTATGACAAGATTGTTACGAAACTCTCCGTATTAGACTTCGATTCGCACTTAGCTGTATTTTTTTAACTTTGTTTCTTAACATATCATATTCTAATTATTGTATATAAAAAAAATGTGAAGTGAATAAATAAACGTCTATGAAAATGCTAAAACTTTTGTTGTTTATTCACGCATAAATTGTAAATCAAGTGCAACGAAATATAGTATTATGTATTTAAATTCAGTCTTATTAATAAACATAGACTAAACCTAGTACTAGTATACATACCTATAGTACATAATATAAGTGGTCTTTACTAAAACGGGATATTGACTATAATATCAACTTAGAGTTTATTCCTAGCTTAGTCTATGTTTATTAGTAAACCGCCAAATATCTAAAACTTTCCTATATTTATTCCGACAACTAATTAATTCCAATTTTAAAGAAAATTAAGACAGACGGCCTAATGTCAAAATTAAAAGTATAATAATTATACATCACAAAGTACATCGACCTTGACATGGTCATTATCAATTATAAAATAGTTTGAAACACACTACCAAATGGTTATAATCTAATTAGTCATTTATATGATCGCAACTAGAACAACCGGACCATAGCAAAAAATACGTACCGCTCACACACACAGCTACTTAGACATTATTGAATAAATTACTAAAAATAAAACTAAACAGAGCACGGTGTCATTAACACAGAGACGACTAAACAGTTAAACACAATGAAATACCTTTTCACACACATTCCTTGCAACACTTTTGGGAGACATATTGACTTCAATCCCAAGGCACTATTTGTAAACATACGCTTGTAAAATTGTTTCGAAACACACATTTTAAGCAATTCTTCAAAGACAGTATTCAGTTCAACATAATTAGTGTATTTTGAGGTGTTGAATTAATAAATAAGAGTGGTGAAGTGTCCAACTGAAACTAACTCAAATGAGACTAAACTTTATTAAAAATCAATTTTAAAATTAAGCTGAAATCCAAATTTTAATTTGTTATTTTAATTCTTTAAAAAACTACAACTATTTTGTAGATAACTAGATATTTAAATAAAATAAACGAATTTAACTTAACAACAGTGGTATGTTCTGAAGTTAAAAAAAAGAGGAACAGGTAAGGAAAGCTGCGAAACTTATTGTTACAGTAACGGACATAAAATAACAGTACAATAAATTTGGGATCTTCTTTTATGGAACCGAAATATGTCCCAACATCGATAACAACTCATTTTTAAACGATTTCAGTTTCTGTCATTGGCACTTGATATTTGGCTGGTATAAATGTATTTTAGTAAAATAAATATTAGTCAGATCTTCCTTAACATAGCCGTGTATATGCTGGGGTAACAAGGAAAACGCTTATTCCTCGGTCAAGTCAATAAAAGTTTAGTTTGACACTATCACAAACTTATTTTTTAATTCGTAAATCTTTTAAACATATGCCCATAACTTTCATTTCAAATAAATTTCTTTTAGAATAACCTGACAGAATAAACAACGCGTTTTGATTGATCTCAAACTACATAGAGCTGAAATGGGATGTTTATAAATTGTACAGTATGTATACATTTGGGTTCATTGTTCTTTGTTAGGTCGAAATTGTTATTAAAACATGAACAGTTGCATAATAAGAAATCTACTCCTGAAAAACATCTATATCTAATCCTTAACACAGGTAATATTATAAAAGTGTAAAGAAACTAAACACGTGATAAGATTAAGAAAATCGACATATTTTCTTAATCTTATCACGTGGAATACGTGGAGCAAAAACTTTGGACCCCGTTTTACGAAAATTGTGATGAAGTTTGTATGAAATTTGGAATCCATTTACAGATTGCTAGTTTTGATTTCAATCGACATAGTTGTAGTTTATGTGTAGTAGAAGTGCAGAACGCTAATATTTTTAGTGTTCATAATGTGTGTGTTTGTTTTATTGTTCATAAATTGTATTCATTAAAAAAAATAAACCATTACACGTACTACCATGCATTTGACACACAAAAAGAAATATATTGATAATAACGATAAAATACCACAGATGGCGCACTAACTATTCAGGAAACAAAGTAGTTTGGTCTTGAGAAATGAAGATGGCATTCTTATCAACAAGATATTAAAATTTATTATGCTTGAATTTCGACCAATGGGCGGCCACTAGTTTGTTTAAATTAATGTAACTTCCAGATAATCAAAAAAAATCTGAAACTTTATATCTTAAAATAATGTGGAGTTCATGTTTTTGTATTAATAATATTTTTGTTTTACATAAATAAAAAAGAAATTGTAAAAATAAAAAAAATTCATTCACGCTATAGTTACTTTAACGTAAAATATTTTTATTACTAATAAGTAAATAAATATCTCCAGACAAATAGCACACATTAATCTAACCCATAACTAAGCAAATTTTATATCTGATTAAACGAATGAATAATAATATTTAAACAGTTACCAGAATAAATTTAGTAAGCACCCATACCGATATAGAAATCTGTGTTTCTCATACAAATGCTCACCCCGTAGGGAATCAAACCTGAGTTTCGCGGATGCTCGGTGGCATTAAGCAAGCAAAGTATTAGTTGGTAGCATTAAAAATCAGTTAAATAACCGGAATAGGTACTACAACAAATAACTAAAAGCTTTTTTATATTACCCAACATTTCATATTCATTTATTACGAATATAAATTACACGTACGAGTATATATTTTGTTTGTAGATTTTACTTTTATCGTTGTTATCTTAATACGAAGTTTCACAAATATGAAAAAAAAACAACTTCATAAATAAATCAATAGTCTAGCTTGTTCAGTTATTTTTTTTACAATTGTTCTCCTAAAAAAATCAACTTACGTTTTCTTTATCCTCGGCGCAGTGGCACTGTACGTTTTGCTAAGGGCCATTTCTCTTCTACCCGTCACCCTATGATGAATAGGGCCCGCTGATAGAACCTGCAATAATATAATTATAATATTACAAACCAATGTCGATCTAAGATACAATTCGACACTTTTTTTAATATTTCTTAAAAGCCCAACTAAAGTTTTTCTGGAAAGAATTAAAAAAGTGCCTTCACGGGTAAGGGAAAGAGTAGGAAGAGAAAGAATAACTAAAAAAATTGCAACGGTAGTAAAGAAGTAAGTAAGTACGCTGATCTAGCAAGAATTTTATATATTTCTGTAAGATTTTTTTCAAAATATAGAGGCGTTATAAATTAACCCTATCGTGTTATACGGTATGTGTAAGGGACGGTACCTACATTAAATCTGTAGCAGTATAAGAATGAATATATTTTATATTGGTTACATGATTATTAAATGATATGGGGGTGGATATCATAGCTCTATGATAGGCGCGCGTAGATTAGGCGTATACGCCGTGTTGGTCCAGGCTCCTTTGAAGAATAGACCATCCATAGAAGGCGTAGGCGTAAAGGCAACGCACCATTACCACCATTGTTGTCTCTAGGTGGCGTGAATTTCTCACCATCAGGAAATCCGTCTGCTTGTTTGCCGTCCAATGTCATAAAAAAACGGTTGTCTGTAAAGTCGGTTTACTGACGATAGTTAAACGTAATAACGTCATAAGAACGGGGACCGATTGTGTCTCTCTGTCGCTCGCTTGCACTTCGTCTAAATGGAACGCCTCAGAGCAAGGTAACGCCGCATGAGTCATGTTTTTTTGGTTACTGCAGCCGGCTCCATCGAATTATAAGACGTTGTCACGTCATAAAATTACGCTTTCCGAAAGTGGACTAATACCAAGGCTTGGAATTGATACCAAAAGTCTAGATTCTATTCTTAGTACTTAGCGGTTTTTGTCATTTCGATACATGGATACCGCTTATAAAAGTGGGTACTTGTACTCCGTATACCAGTACCGTCCCGATAAAGATATGTAGCTAATATCTGATCTAATATCGATAAATACCTGTATTAATTAAAGGTACCCGTTAAATAAAGAGCAGGCGTTGCCAATTTTAGTTTTTATGTTTGTTTTATTTTAGTTTTTGTGTCGGTATCGTTTAAATCTGTCAATAAGGAACAGGCAGACAGACCAAAATCAACTTTGCCCGGGATAGGTTGTTGGCCAGTTGACGATAGGTTTGACACTTATCACATTGCGGGACATAGAGTCTTTGGCTAGGCGTGCGTGCCTAATTGTGCCTCTGAGTACCACTTCGGGGATACGAGCGTAAAGACAAATAACAAAAATGAGTTTTAGTATGCTGTCGCCGGCACTGGATATTTGATGTACATTACCTGATGTAGGTGCGCAGTATTTTGTCGTAGGCGTACTTCTTGTACGCATTGCGCGGGAAAGAATCCTGTTGCTCCCGATCCGCGCACTATGCCTTCTAATAGTCCGTCGTCGGTTGCTCCAGTTACTGAAAATTTTAATTTTTCATAACAAACATTGCAACAGAAACCAGGTCTAGTATTTGTTCACGCCTGTATGTTTCTAAGAACTGTACAAAAATATCATATTCTTTTAAAAATAAAATCTCCTAAAAACAGTGAAGTAATTGTAGAAACAAACTATAACTTGCAATAATTTTTATTCGTTTGATTTTGGACACGGAAACCTGGAATACCGTTACTTTTGCTGGAATATAGACAGGTCTCTTACAAGTTTATAAAATGTATTCTGAATAATAGATACACATTATCTTAATGTTTAGAAAAACATACTTATACACTATAACAATCATTTGCAAATTTGTTTAATAACTGCATTTTCATCGCAGAAAGATACAAACCTTTTACCATTAGTAACATAAATAACGACTCCAATCTATAAGAATGGTAGATAAGGACACTGAGCATAGGTGCTATAATTAAAGGTTAACTAGCAACAGGTTAATATTTTAGTAAATGACTGTATATAAATAATGTGTGAGAGTGGAGTTATGATGGAAGCATGTCCTAAAAGTTATAATATAATTGTTAGCTTTAAAAACTAATGTTAATGTCACCATATTGTATAATCAAAGTTAATAATAGTCCCTGACTGACAAAACAGTAACTTTTATTTTTGTAAAAAACTTATTTCATGTTAGATTCAAACGAGATTGGCAATAACAAATGTCTTCAATTTATTTCCTAGGCTATTTGAACATAATGATCGTCAATCTCAAAACATCTAATTAATAAATAAATATTTCTGGACAAGTTACATCAATTGAATCTGAGCCCAAAGTAAGCAAATTTTATGCTTGTGTTATGGGTGTTAGTCAACGATTCTAACACATAGAAATACTTAAAAAGATAACAGAATATATTTAATAAACAGCCAGACCCGGAAATGCAGACATTTAAATGTTCGGAATCGAACCCGAGCCTCACGGTTGGTCAGTGTAGTTAGGCGCTTACGCTAGCCACTCGACCAACGAGACTGTCAAATCATTTGTCTCTGCAAAATTTTGCATTTTCTACAAAAAAAAAAGATTAATCTCTCAACTATAACTATAATTAAGAGAAAAAGAAATTATCCATTCAACTGTATTTTTTTATTTCTTTTGTATGTTTATTACGCGATTGTTCCGCTAACAACAAACATATTTTAATTATTTTGTTTTGGGAATAAAAACATGATTCCAAGATGGCTCTATATAAAGTCCATCAAGATTTAAAAAGTGGTTTATGAGTTTAATGCATACATTTTCGACGATTCATTGTCGTCGACGGAAATAAAAATTTATTTACGATAAGTATAATTCAAAAACCTCTACTCTTTCGAAAAAAGAACTATTAAAGCATGACGCGTTAATGAAAGAGGAATCGGGTTTTTACAGTTTAACTGTGCTTCAGTTACTGCAATTAGTGAGCAGCTTTTTATGCTATTTAGTTCAGCATTTTATTTAAAAGAATAACTATATTATGAAATATCCCAATCTTTTATAAATTACTTGGTTTGATGATTGATAAGTAAATAATGCTTGTACACGTCCGAGACATTAACTCAGCTTGGAACGTCATTTTTGATTATATAATATAAAGATACTTAATTAGTATATTTAAAATAGATTTCCATATATATGAAGAGGTAGGCGGAGGTACACCCACGCGTTCACCCACCCACCCAAAGGTTCTTGTTGTTAATCCCGCAAAATTAAGAGCTGCGAGATAACAATCCTTAGATGCAAGTTTGCACGAGCCTTTGCAAAAATCAGATTACGCAAATCAATACGTAGGCACAATCATAGATCAATACATTGTTCTTATAATAAGAAAATTTGTGTTTTGTGTCTTTTTGAATATGAATATAATATTAAAACTTTTAAATAATTTTAGAGAGGCTCAGGGTCGAATTGCATTGTCGTTCTGTCTGGGCATAGAGCAAGCGGCTCGGTGTTGTGCGTATTTTTCGTTCTTAACTCATAAACTGGATCATGTATAAGCATCACAATCTCATTATTCTTTGAAACATAACTTTCACTACAAAATTACTTCGAAGTACCTATTAACTAAATTAATTTAAAAGTCAATGATGTTTTTAAATTATTTAGTTATTTATATTTATGTACAAATACTTTTTTTTATTAAAGACAAAGAATTTATCTTGCATTTGTCGGAAAAGTTCTGAACACCATTGTGTAGCAATAATAATTTTATGTTTAATTTTTGTATTTTACCATGGCAACTTGGTTATTTAACTACAAAATTATTAAATAACTACAAAATTGTAATCTTGGAGTACAGTTGCCATCAAATTTCTTGACCATTTTTCGTATTGGAGGGATATTTTGCGCATTTAAAAAAATAATGTCGAATGTAGACGTTGTACAGGAGTCGATTGATGTTTTGCGTTCCTCATGGTGCTACTAAAGAGATATTCAGTAGGTATAAGATGAAAGTATTTATTTCACATAGATAGACCATGTAAACAGTTCTTGTGACGTGTCTATGTAATTGTAAAGTCTGTAATCTGATCTCGTAGCAACCACTGTATTAACTGATTCTCAGCGTTGGCGCATTCAAGGTAAGTCAAGAAATGTGCCGGTATCTGCAGTTACCTTCAATGATGTCCCCCTGCGCGAGTCGCACGTGGTGGTTGGCGTGCGGCGCGGGCTCGTAGGGCTGCAGACAGACGACGGTGGCGCCCCCAGCCTGCAGCGAGCACGTCGTCGTGTCCGAGTTGCTCGTGCCCACTCCGCTCGACTCCGAGATTATGTCGCTAGTGTCGCCCGCACTCTTATCTGTTAACATTCCCCCCCACTCCGCTATCAGTTCACCAATACTACCGCCCCCTTTCGACATTATACTTCATTACCATTTTATCCATGTCGCTTATATTAGCGCCTAGTTTAACCCTACGTCACACTTATCACACGCGGGAAATTAAAACGTTTCGAAGGAAGAAGCGAACAAGCGGATCGTGGAAACATCTAGATAACACAGAGCATGCAATGGTTCGTGAAGTATGAGGTCGGTGCATGGTGATGGTTGTCACACATGGACACGTCGTGTTCGGTGTGGCCGTTTACCTGTGAGGATGCTCGCGTCGTCCTCGTGGCTCGGGTGGCTGGCGTCGCTGATGCTCGAGGAGGCGGAGGAGAAGGGCCGTTCGAGACTGCACGGCGAGTTGGTGGAGCCGGGCGGGCGGCGCAGCAGCGCGTCCAGGTCGGCCGGGATCCGAGTGGAGGAGGCGAGCGACGACCGGTCGCCGGCCGTCCACCACCCGCCCCAGGCGCCCGACCGACGCTTGGGATTGTACCGCGGCGGACCACGGAAAGGCACTGTAATCGTTTCGTTGACAACCGAACAAAATAATAATCGTGCAATAAAACAATTTCAAATCAATGTGTCGAAAATACTGAAAATAAACGTAAACGTGCCGTCAACACAAATGTACGAAATGTTCTACGTAAATAAAATAAGTTAACATATTGTTTACATAAAATACACCTGTATACATATCGTGTTAGCCGTCGACGCTTGCGGAGTATGTGTCTGTGTAGTATATAAACTATAATATTCTACAACCATCACCATTATGATAAGCAATGGAATAGTAATTTATATAATATACATAGAGTGAATAGAGGGTGGCATGCATGTAAAATGACACTAAAGTAATATTTATATATATAGATACCATGCAAAAAGCTTATAATATCTAATTATTAACTTCGAATAGGGTAAGAATAAAATCGCTGAACTGTAAATAACACAGAAATGTACTACATTATATTACATACTGTAAATAAAACAATAACTAGTCTGGACGTAGCCTAAAGACGCAATATCCATCGTTATTTTTTATGAATTATAATGTGTATTTCAATGTTAATAAAATATTGTTATAAGTATAAATCAAAAGTTTTTGAAAGATGGCATAATTTAAATCTATTTTTAGATTAACTTATTAGTAGACTAAGATTATTACTATTTTTTTTTATATGGAGAGATTATTTTTATTACCTCCGTATCTCCCTGTACAAAAACAAAAAGTGAATTTTATATTTGAAAAGTTGGTTTTGTAGTAATTCGAGCCGGTTTAAACAGATTTAATATCAAACATTGTTTTACCCAAATAAGCTAAAAATATTTATTTGAACTTGATATAATGATATTTGGCAACGCTAAAGGGAAAAAGTAGTTCAGTACTATTCTAAACACTAATTAGAGTCTATACACTACTCCTGTAACCAATCTATATATCTCCTTAATTCACTACTTTCGTCCAAAAAAGCGTAGGCGTAACTGTACACAAATACAATAAATAATAATACACAGGTAAATATAGAATAACATTTGCGGAGTACATAATATGAAGCGCCCACAACCGTGCATATATTTGTGGTACTTAAGAAGACCCTTTGGACATCAACTATCATTTTTTGTTTTATATAGAATTTAAGCTATCTAATCCAAGACAGCAACCAAGCATACGGCTCTCCTGGCGATATGAGCTCACCGTGGCCATACATGTTACACATACATACATATACATACATATACGTACATGACAGTATACATGTTACAGGTGTGTCGCTGTCCTGTAGCTTGGATGTGAGGTCCAACTGCAATTCTACCGATTACCGATACCCTACTCTCCGTACCGGAACATGTCACTGTCAATATGGTAGCAGGAATATGTTAGTTTGGGATCAATACCCGGACAGATGGTCTAGACTTACAGTCCGAATCAGCACGAGGAAAATATGGGATATAAAATAGAAAAAAACAAAAAATCGACATCTCTTGTCTGTATATTTTTTTAATAATAAAGCCATACATAGCGACACCTTTACAACGTGACAAGTAAATTAAAAAAACTTAGATGTCAGCAATGCTCTGACTTGGCTTTGTCTATCTCGTCTTAATTAAGAACAATTCGACTTAAAATAGTATAAAACTTGTAATTTATAAAAGAACAATAATTGAGTATATGAATTGAAAGTCTTAAGGGCCTTCTTAATTAACCACCTAGTTTGTTTTTCTAAATAAAAAACAATAGTTTGTACTAACCAACTTCTTCACTTTTGTAGTTCTTTATTACTTCTGCTAATTCTAAATTTCCAGCTATTACTGCTACCTGTAAAAGTACAATTTTGTTTTTACTTAATATTTTTTTATATTACATGGATTATACTCTTTTATTTCCAATGTTTACATGAATAAAAAATAATTTAGGTACTAAAATAAAACAATATACCAAATAATTTTCTTTAGCCGCTTCAGGCGACATTGTACTTAATACCGTTTGGATAAATTATTTTTAGGATAATAGGTGAGACCTTGGATCTTTACTCGGGCAAATAGCAACATAGCATTCTACCACCAATGATCTAGTTGGTAGAGATCAATATAAACCTATGCACGTAACTTACGAGTTGCCAACAGAGAGGTCTATTCTACAGTAAGGACATAGACCAAAACAGGAAAGACGGTGTTTTTAAAATACGGTAATATTGCTTACCTGGTATGGGGTTTGATTGGCAAAATTTAATGATTCCTTATCACATCCCCTGAAAAGAAGCTGTCTTGCGCAGGAGTCTTGCGCGTTTACAGCACACACGTGTAAGGGAGTGTTGCCAGATGCGTTCCGTCCGTTCATATCAGCACCGTAGAACAACAGGTGGTCCAGGTGTTGGACTAAACCGTTTCGACATGCCTGGAATATTTTACACATCATGTGTAATATACATCGTCAGACTTTTTAACATATTCCAAAAGCTAGGAAAATCTCAATTCGATTAGACTTTTTCTTTACTTTTTTTGTGTATTTATACACATGTATAACGAACAAATTTAGTGGCTATTTATTGGGAAGGTAGGTCATGATTATGAGGTGAACCCAAAATACCTTTCCCATAAAAATGGTCAAATCGCGACATAGTATTGAAATTGGAGTCGGTTGTTTGAAGTTTTACTGCACTTAAATATTTGCACATATACAGGGTTACATTAAAAGGACCGGCCTATTAATTATAATATAAGGGAGTAAAGGCTTAGATGGTAATATATTCTAAATATTATTGTCAAATTGTAATATTTACTTTAGTAAACTTTTATTTAAAACATTCCGCAAAAATGATTCAGTTGTTGTCACGCTATGTCGTACCTAGTGCAAATCACGTCATCAGCCTGCGAATACTACTGCGATAGGCAGGAACCAGTTTTATGCTTTGTTTACGTTATAACCATACATCTTGTTGGAAATATGTGTTGAACAAAAATTTTAAAACGATTGATTTTTATTTTAGTTTTTAATTACTGAACAGATCGAAAGTGTTATCGATTCCGAATCGTTTCTCAAAAATTGGCTGGTACTTTAAATGTCACCTTGTATATAGGAGGTTGCTAGACTTGTAAACAAAGCACCCACGATTAGCCGAAGGTATTGCATAGTGCCACAATATGATAAGTAACACAAAAAAATTTGCTGGTTGGGAACTTATCTAATTCCGAGCATCAATAAAAAACACATTCGAGTTGCCAGATATGGAAATCGCAACCGTACTTAACGCCAACATTGGACTACTTGACCGCAGAGCAGGAGTATAATTATCATCATCATCTGTCTGATTGTTTGCTTTCCAATATCATGTTTTATCAATATTACCTGATGAACTTCCTGCCAGCCTTGCAAATCTGTTGCTCCAATGGTCGCGTGATCATGCAGTAGCGTTTCACATAAAAGAGGGTCAGTTTTGTTGGTCACTGATAAATATAGAGGCGTCAATCCTTTCCCGTCTTTGTAATTTGGAGAGGCACCGAGTTCCAGGAGGGTCTTAACACCTTCTAGAGAGTTTTTCTCAACAGCTCTATGTAAGGCAGTGCTGCCGTCTTTTGTCCTATAGTCCAATAAAGCTCCACCATTCACAAGGGCCATTAATAGTTTTCCTGGTGACTTTAACCCTGCCGCTATCGTAAGAGGTGTTTCTGTAAAAAATACAAAAATAAATTTATGTGTGTTCTAAATTACCTAGAATTTTCGAAGATATATCCCACTTTTTATAGATCCTGTGTGTGAGAGATATAAGGAGATATCGGGCAAGAGGCTAAAAAGCGACGATATATCTATATGTTGCAATTTTTGACGTTAAGGTGCGCAGTGTTCGCGCTGAAGAATTGAACACGACAAATAAACCTATGGTGGCGTTTTACAAACAACCAGACACGAAGGCAGTTCTTTTCTTCAAAAGAGCCAAGTACCAACTTAAAGGAAAATGTAATGATAACATATTTATTTCTAACTAGTCGACTCTGCGAACTTCGTATCGCTTGACATTAACAGCTACTAACTGTTTGTATGGAAAGACATGAGTTATAATAAAAAAAACCCAGGATCTTCCCCGGTTTTTCTATTCTTTTGGCAATAATTAACACAAAAAAAAAATTGACAAAAAATTGTCCATCCGTTTAGGCGTGTTGCGATGACCACGCGAAATGGGGTTTTTTTTTAAATATAGATTTGGTGCGGTACACTCCGAAGATACGACGCATCGCAAAAATCTAAAACGTTCAATGCAAGAATTTACGATTTGGCAAAACAATGCAATGAAACTGAATCGTAATAATGTAAAGCCGTTTTTGGAATGCGGCGCCGCAACGCAATGTTGTGATCGTGCCCGTATTTACTGCCCAGCATAATATAGCTTTTTAACGATACAAATATATTACAATGCATGTTTACTATTTGGGGGATTTCACGATTACGCACCAATACCTAGGTAGAAAATAAAAAAAACTATATGGAAACAGCTTGATGTTTTCGAGATGTGCAAGGGATAAGCTGTTTTTCTTGAAAAAGAATGCAGCGAGTTGTTCGCTAAGTAACTAAACGTATAATAAAGTGAAAAACATTACACGTGAATACGAAATTTGTCTCAGTTGGCGTCAAGGTTAGGATATTTATCATGGATTCTCCACGGTGAGATCGATATGGTTTTACAACAATGGCCGCCGATACAATGGTATTTGGCGAAACGATTGTTGCTCTTGCAAGACACATAATACCGCCTTATTAATCTCCCTGTGCCTGCGACAATTTTTTAACCCTTAAACCCACGCTGGGTCTCATAGACCACTACCAGACATACCTGTAACTTGTTTCATTTATAAGCATAATAAATTATAAAATATTTTTATAAATGAGCTACAATATAAGGGCAACTTGCTATACTAACAATTAATATAGGATATCCGTGTAGCAAATTTGATACAGAGACAATGTCAATAACATAAATATCATTAATTTTTTCTAGCTATTTGCCTGCGACTTCCTCCGCTTAAAATAGATTTCATAAATACTTTTATCCCTCATCACAATTTTTGAAGGGTTGTTTTTTTGAAAAAAAGTAGTCTTTGTCTCGGGTCTTCAACTTAATGTCAAATTTCATTTAAATGTACCCAGCAGTTGAGCCGTGACAGCGTCAAACTTGTTACAATTAGTATGGAATTATGGATTAGTATTTTATTATTTTTTTGCCGTTTTTTCTCTTACAAATTAAAAGGTTTGTCAAAACTTTACAAGCTTTTGACTAAACGGAAATAAGGGTCGTTCTTATGTATTCTTTTATTTACGTGTTTATCATTTTACATATTATATTGAATTAGAAAAACACCTGCAAAATACATGTAAAAAACCCACCAGCAAACATTAATTTCTTTGTTAACACTGGTAACAGCACGAGAGTACATTACCAAGTATGTCCGTAGGTGTAGACCTGTGCTAAGTAAACCGCGAACAATAGGAGATAAAACATTGGTACAATGATTAAAGCCAGCTACTGTATACATCTCGTTTCGTTTGAGAGAGAACTTACTTATTGGAGCGAGATTCGCAACAATCGTGACTAAGAATGGAGGCTGCAGATGCATTATGCAGAGCGAAATACTCGCCATTTTTCATTTTTTGTCAGTCTGACTGAAACGCTGTTACTATTTTTAGCGAACTGTAGAAGGAAGGGTTATGTTTTTAAAACTTAAAACCTCTGTCACTATTCAGTCGATGAGTAAATAACTTACAAAAAGTCGTTATTTTTTAACATAAATACGAGTAAGTATCTGTATTAATTAATATCTGTATTTCTGTTAACAAATAACGACTTTTTGTGAGTTATTTACTCATCGACTGAATGGTGACAGAGGTTTTAAGTTTTCCGAATTTCTTTAATCTGTTAAGTATCTTCACGCCCATATCCCAGAAGAAATAGACAGAGGCACAACCAGGGCACCCACGACTAGTCGAAGATACTAAGTCCCACAATGTGATAGGTGGCAAGCCTATCGCCAACCGGGCACATATCCTAGCACGAGCAACATTTAATTTGTTGAGTTTAAAAAAGCTTTCATTTTCGTCTCCATTTCGACGAGACATAAAAACACTTGGCACTTAAAATTTACGTAGGTACCTTAAAACATAATATCAGTCTATATATAATATAAATCTCAAAGCAATACGGTTGATACATTTTTTATATGATCTCCAACAAGCTTTAAGTGACCAGGGTTGTCAAAGAGTAATTTTGACATATCTACTCTTAGATAAAAAGGTTGTCTGGTAGAGACCATGACCTTTGTAAGTACATATCACAATAATACGAGTAGCTTATTCATACATTCATATTAAACCTAAGATATATTCATACTTTTCTTTAGAGTCGCAACGGTATTAGAAGTCACTTCCTCATACAGCTGTAGTTACAAAGGATAAAAAGATACGTCCTGCGTTTTAAAAGATAAAACTTACCGCCAGTGTCTTGACAGTGAAAGTTGGGGTCCAGTCCTTTGGCGCAGGCTTTAGTGATCTTATCTATCTGGCCGTGCATCACGTGCTCGAGGAACCGCCGGAGGTTGGCACGCGAATGGAGAGCCTTCAATGTTTTCTCGTCTAGCTTCAACATTTTGTACACACGCCGTTTGTATTTCAACTGAAATGTATAATTTTTTGGCATGTATTATATTATTTGTTGGCATGTATTATTTAACTGAGGTGTGCAGTCAATTTCATGTCAAATATTCACCCTAATAATAATCAAGGATTCGACTGTATTCAACTATACAGGGTGAAAAATAGAAAATGTGTATTTTCTATTTTTTAACAAAAACGACATTGCTTGGGATTGGATATGTGCCCGGTTGGTTGGTTGGTGGGTTGGTTGCCACCTATCACATTGTAGGACTTGTGGTTTTCGCCTAGTCTTGGGTGTCTTGGTTAAGCCTCTGTTTCGGGGATATGGGCGTAAAGATACCTTTTTAAATAATATTTTTTTAATGTTACTTCTGATTTCAAAATAGCACCTTGTTCTTGTTTAATTATTGACTCTATTTCTGCTATTATAATGATAGTGTTTGGCAAAGCCATGTTTCGGTCCAGACCCCGGTAGCCTTTGGACTTGCACATTAGGCCTAACACCCTGACAACAGGATAGCGATGCACCTACAGGTATGATATTTACGATATCTATAGGCCACTGTTGTCTTTTACTATCAGGAGTATCATGTGTTTGTTCGTTATTAGTTAAAAATGTAAAGGAGGTCAGACAGTATTGTCAGTATCGTGAAGTTTGGCACGCGCAATCTTGGCAATCTCTACCTACCTCGAAGGGACTTGTCGTGAAGATATGTATGTTCGTTATTTATCACAAAAAACCATTCAAGTTCCGATGTAAATTTTAGATGTATTTCACGAGAAACTAGCTTCCATAGCTGTGGAGATAGTCAGAAAGCTGGACAGTGATAGCTACTGTTTATCCCACGGGCGTAGCTGAGGCAATATTTTGAACATAAAACAATCTTACGACTCTCAAGTTTTTATCTTTTTGAAGATTAATTAGGAAATAAGTTTATTAAATTTGGTTCAGTTCAAAGAAATCATTCCGGTTTATGATATCGTGTAATTTTTCCCTCGCCACTGTTCAACGACCTCAATTCTAATCATGCGATTAATTTTATTAAGGCTTCACGGGGTCAGATACCTTGGACGGTAAACTAAATATAGGTTTTATTGTAGGGCTACAATCGATGATATTACAATGTATAGATGTGCCTTCTGTGAAAGTACGAGATAGTAGATAGACAATATTTATTTGGTTTATTCCGTAGATCTTGCTAAATAGTATTTATATTCTTTGTTTCGTAGATTGCTATTTCACCGAGTTACAGTTACATTTGTTTTGCACAAATATTTTGAAGATTATGATGGATACAGTACCTAACGCCTGACAGTAACCTACAGGACAGTAGGTACCTAACGCCTGATTTAATTAAATAATTTTAATTTAGAAAATAATGATATTCCACATAAATAAATCCACTTAAATTCTACCTTTATAATCCGTCTGCTATTACGAGTTTTTCTTGCTCTACTATCTGTATTTTATCGGGATAAAATAAATTGTATTGTGTACTAAATTGCATTAAAGTCTCGTCAGACATACAAACCCAAACATTGAATTACCAAATTTTCACACTTAATGTGTGATCTTGTGTATGTACTATGTACCTCACACATCTTCAGCTTCATGGTAAAATGGTTCAATTAAAATCAATCCTAACCTTAAAAATGTACTGCGTGTATGTTATCACAGTATCGCTATTAATTAATGGCTTATTTCTAATTATATCAAGAAAGTATCAAACATTTCTTGTCAATTGCGATGGGGGTGTCTTTCGCGTAAATCGGATGTTAAATGTATAATAATAAAAAGTATCTTCTCCCCCAAATCCCTGAAGAGATAGGCAGGGGCACAAACAGGACACCTACTACAATAAGTATCACAATGTGATAGGTGGGAAATCTGTCACCAGCCAATCACATATCTAATCCTGGGCGACGTACGTAATTAAATATACCACACAATTTATGCTTCAAAAAATAACAATACCTCAAGATATCCTACTGGTCCATTGAATGGGTAATCACCCAGCCGCCGCTCCTCGTCCAGGAACTTGCCGGCCTTGCCGTTGACTGGTGGACAGAATAGGCCATAGTTAAAGCTTTCTTTCAGTTCCTGTAACAAAAAAATACAAAATATTAAAACATGCTCATTAGATAGTGATTAGTGGTACAGTCAAGTTCATAAATACCGCTGAAAATTTTACACTAATTAACTAACCCTATACCTACTGAACAAATTGTATGTTTGTGTAGATTCATAAGGCTGTTAACGAAACTTATACAAATAATTTAAAGTAAAACTACAAAAAACATACTTCAATTTCATTATCACGCCTTAATTTGATTTCTTTTCCAAAACACTGCTTATCACCCGGTAGTTGCCATATAATTTTTTTTGCACTACCGGTCTTGTGGTTTTTGATTTATACTTTTTAATTGAATAACTATCAATCATACCAACCTTTTAAAAAAAGAGATATCAAAATCTGACAGGGCTTTTGACAGAGTAACAGCGCGACGAACATACAAAAAACATGCATTCGAATCGATAACCTTCTTCTTTTTATAATAAACATAGAACTAAAATTACCACAACTTTTAACTTCTTTAAGCCTACAACATTTTAGTCAGTATTGATAAACATAGACTTTAAACTTTATAGATTTAAATATAAACTAAAATGTTGGTTCACCATGTTAACATTTCGGAACATGAAATCATTCATAGGTTCTCGCACTTAATTATTAATGGAGTTTATTAATTTTGAAATTGTTTTCCATTTGTTACGTTTTCTGCAACCTAGTTTTTATTGAATCTCAATCTACCGTCACACAGTTAAATTATTAACTAGTACGGAGGTTGATATTAATCAATCTCATAACATGTGTATTTTTTCTTAAATAAATATGTTGTATTTTTTTGTATTTGTATTAGTTTGATTTTTTTGCTTATTGTATTGATTGTAGGTATTTTTCTTAGGTCAGTGACTTGTGTATATGATTGTACCAACACAAGGCCAGTCGTGAAGCGCAGAACAAATTCATGTAAAAAGATAATGCAACGCATTTTTAATCTGATTCAGTCTAGACAGTTGGATCATCAGATTTTACTCACAAATGCGCCATTAAAAACCAATGCGCAACTTTAATTGTTTTCATCCCGACAAAAACACCTATGATTCCGATTACAAGTGCGGGAAAAACGAAAACTACGCATCGCAGAACGCGCATTTCAAACCATAAATCTCACAGGCAATCGATAGCCAATTAAAAGTACAATCAAGTGGAACTGTGTTTAAAAAAAATTGAAGTAGTAATTAAACGTCACTATCCAATTACGCCAATCGTACTCACAGAATAATTTACGATGTCATATTTTTGTCATATAAATTTAATTTTATAGGGAAAAAGGTGCGAGATTACGAGTTCAATAAAAATTTCGTTTGATTTGAAGAGATAACCAAAATTTTTTGGCTATCTCTTGCACATTTCGCACAACGTTTATTTTTAAATTAAAGTTAATCTTGCTCTTAAATACGTTATGAAAAATCAAGATATTGAACTAGCATCATCAATACATAGTATAAAAAAAGTCGCTTCCTCTGTCCCTATGTCCCTTTGTATCCTTAATTTTTTAAAACTACGAAACGGATTTTCATGCGGTTTTTTTAATAGATAAAGTGATCAAAAAGGAAGGTTTATATGTATATTTCATAACCGTGCGAAGCCGGGGCGGGCCACTAGTTGATGATATAAAAGAGACAGACGTGATTTGTTAGTTTGACATTCAATCACAAGTATTTTCGTTTTTAGTTCATATGAGACAATCAAACGGGAAGTTTTTGAGTTTACACAAACTTTATATTGGAAATACAAACGTTTATCTGTTACATAATATTAATGAAAATTTGCACGGAGATAACTTAGGACCGAAACACAAGCGCGTTGCGGCGCGTCGTTTGTTTTAAACAGAGTAATATTTAATATTTATTTTAATAACAAATAAGGATTAAGTTTCTCACTTTTGCCTATGGCAGAGACATGTCTAGGATGCCGCAACGCCGCAACGCAAACCGACGATTATAAGGGGTGGCGCCGCAATGAGGTTATGTGTTTCAGCCCTAACTATGGCCCGAATTTTATCACAGGCAACTTTATAATAATCGTGGAATTCCGCGAAGGAGTCAAAGTTTTGAATCATGGAAAAAGTCGAGAACTACATAGAGTTTAAACACATTATACTTAAATTACAGGCATCATGTAAATGTAATTTTTTTTAGAAACAGCTTTAACAATTTCGATATTTCAAATCTTTTGGGACTAAAAATAGATTTTTTCTAATTATGAAGTAGGTATCCCAGGCACTAATGTACCAGGTACAAGTACAAAAAAGTGAAGTACAAGTACAAAAGAGTGATAAACGACGCTCATATGTAACTTTTAAGTAAAACCAATAAGAATATACGTATTGAAGATACACCTTACTGCAAATTAAAATTAGTTACGCTGCGAAACATTACCGTCGCTTGATGGACGCTGCGGGTAGAAATTGATTGCACTGTTCCTAATACAAGGGAATTGTACCTACGAGGTCAGTTTAAAACATTGCAATATATTAATGGCTGGTTGGATTTATGGTCCCCGTGTGCAAGTATGTGGGTTCATGTCAGAATTAATTTCTCTCTGTTGGAAGCCTAATGTAATAACAGAATATTACTGTGGACTTGTATTAATATATTATAGAATACAGGACATTACATAATTTTATTTTAGGTGATATAACAGTACTGAATAAATATACAGATGCTCTATCACTTAGAAAAATCATGAACAGCTGTTTCTACATTTAAAAATTCTGCGCCGCCTTTTTCATCTGAAAGTACACCTTAAGAAAAGTATGCTTAAGTACAGAAACTGTCTGTCTTAAAACGAGATTTCTTACTGCCGATTTGTTAGAAAAAAATGGAGGGGACATTATTTAATCTAAGTTTAATTTTGCTTAGTTTAGCTTATTCTTTAACGCCAACCGAAGCCTATCATAACTTTTTTGCAAGTAATGCTGCCATTATAATTCAGAGAAACGAAAACCGCAAAATATACAAATTAATATCGACTACACACTCGTTTATAAATTCGATAGAAGCTATCACGTTAACTTATATTTTCAAAAAAAAAACAGTCGAATAAATGACACACGTATGAATAATAGCATTCTTTTTTCACACTTTTTTCAGGTAAACACTTATACTTTTACACTATACATTTTATTTAATACTATCTCCAACTGGTATTCTATCGCCAACTGGTTTCACTTTTTACAGCATCATGAGGGCTTTATAACTAAAGACAAAAAGGTCTGTTTTAATTTAACGTTCGGTACTTATTTGGTTGTAAGTTACTCCATCAAACGCCGACGATAACAATTATATATTCTTTTTTTTTTTAAATATCGAAATTATTTTTTAAATCTTTAAACTGAGCATATTATGGTTACTCTTGACGCTCGTCTGAAGCAATATTAGAAACTGGAATCGAAATATTAACATTTAGGTAATAGTCAACAATAAACTATTTTAAAGGATTAGTTGAATTCATTTGTAACTAAATGTAAAAACTCCATTAGTACTGTGTTCAAATGTACTTGTATCATGTAAACGACATATTATAAGATACCAATTTTCAATCCGTATGGTATCGAGATTCAAGAGTAACCTACAGTTCTAATAATTTTAGGTGTCAAATCAAATCGTATTAATTGCACAAAGTAGGGTTTTACAATATGGTGGATGGTACAAAACGCAGAGTTGTACATTCTTACTTCATCATATAAATGGTATGAAATTACCTGCTTTTTGAGCAAAAGTTGGTAAACAACAAATTGTTATACATCTAAATAATTAATACGGCCACAAATCTTAATATATATTAATTACGTGGCACGTTGTTTGTTCGCGATGGACTCCCAAACTACTCAACCGATTTCGATAAATTTCCACAGCTAGCTGTAGTTTGGTCCAACTTAAAAGACAGGGTAGTTTTTATCCGGGTGTTGACGGGACGAAGTTAGCTGAGGCAGCTAGTTAATTATGCAATCCAAACAAAAACATATTTCAGCCACTACATTGTCATTCACGCATTTAAATACACTCATTAAATAAAGCCCAAAAAAAAACATCAAGAAGACAGATGCTTTGAAACTATAAACCTTTTTCCAGAGTGAAATCCATGCTAGTAATCAATGTTTTCCGAACCCATTTATGATAGTGATTGTATTAATGCAGCATTTCGAGTCTGAAACAAGTCCGGGGCCACTGTTTACTTTATAATGGAGCCAACAGCGAGATTAACAACTATGATATATAGCGGGGACGACTAACAACTCTGTTCGCGAGAATTATTATACGAGGAAGCGTCCAAATGATAAAGAGTTCGCGTTAGCTTAAAGGATTGAACACCAGATCGACGAGAACATGGTACATTGAGTGATATAGCTCGATTGACTATGAAATATTATGGTTCAGATGCTTCTAGCAAATACCAAAGCGAATACTTTAAACCAAGCTAGTTCTTGCCGGCTTCAACCAAAGTACTGAATAGGATTATAGGATTTTAAAGGTTTAAATGATCATTCAGGTTTAAAGACAAATGAAATGAAAGTTATTTGTTTGAGGAATGTGTGTTAAAACGTTGTTATGGAGATATTTAAGCATACAAACATACTCTACTAAATTTTAGTGGAAAAATGTTTGATTACTTGATATTTCATCATTCTATTAATATCATAAATGAGCAAATTTTGATGTTTGCTTGTTACTCCTTCAAGAAAACCTGAAGAATTGATTTTTATCAAATTTGGCACACACAAGAATAGAGGGTTACTTGGATTAACACATAGGAGAGTTTTTATCCCGATAAAAGGTTCCTGAGAGAATTTTTCTCCCACGCGGGGAACAGCCAGTAAACAGTAAAACCAACTCTCCAAAAACTAGGATAATAATCTGCCTTTCAAGAACACGATTTCCAAATCTAGCCAGTCAGGGAACAAAACGGCGGAAAACAACTCCTTGGCAACCAATACTTCTTTAATTATATTAAGATAACATTATCAATTAATTCTACATAATTTTCTCAAATAGGAATACCATCCCCATAAAAAAACATACCTATAATATGACAAGAGATATGGATTTCCAATTAAGAAATTTATCAATTTTTATTGCTATAAACATTCGTTTACCAACTTGCTATAAAGATTGAAAAACCAACCCTGGGTGGGTTGTTTCGACTGATTTAAAAATCTACGTTAGCTATCTTTTCCAGAAATAGCACATAAATAGTCATTTAAATCAGTTTATTTGAGAAAAATTAAGGATGATCACATAGATCGAAGATAGCTATAACAGAGGATCAAATTAGAAAATAGCACTTCCCAAGTTTTAGTTGCTAGTGTGTTAATTGATTTTAAGGCACTACTCCTGGCGACATCACATGACTTCATCCACCTAGTTATGACTGACTCCACCAGTGGACTTATCCAGTAACCACTGTGCGATACGATAACGAGATAAGTAACGAGTTATCACGTGATAGAAATTCCTTTTGACATTGCGTTCACTTTAGCGGAAGGATGCTTATTCGAATCAGTTACACGTCTCTTTACATTTGATACAACATTTAAATTATGTCTGACAATATTTGAATATTTTAATATAATCAATAATATTATATTCATATTTTAACATGTTATATTTCATCTTACTTATACATATATATAACAGCTATACCAATTTTTATACAATTTTCCACGTTTGAATTTCGGGTTCCCTTAACGGCCAACTGCGTAATTGAAAATACACGTAATAGAGACGTGACAGAGTGTATTTCTTACAATCAGGAAATCAGTCTGTGTGTTTGCCTTCAAATACATTAAAAATTGCGAGTCTATTTAATCTTAGGAGAAATATACTAATAACACTGTAAAACCAATACGTGGACACTTTTAAATGTTAATGAGTATAATAATCGTCTGTGATCTAGCGGTCTGGTTTTGGACTTGAATTCTTGAGGTCCAGGTTCGATCCCCGGGTGGTGCAACAAAAGAAATAGAAAATGTATATTTTCAATTTTGTAATAATTTTTTTTTACCGGGGGTTGGATATGTGCCCGATTGGCGAAAGGCTTGCCACTTATTACATTGTGGGACTTAGTGTTTCAGGCTAGTCGTAAGTGCCTTGGTTGTGGCACTGCCTACCAATTCGGTATAGTAAGATACTTTTTAAAAAAAAGAATAGGTACGTATGTATATTTTAAAATTATTTCCCTTTTCCCTAGGTCATTGCATCACTCGTAAATGGATAGACCAATTTTGCTAATATTTTTTGTTTTTTACATAAGGAAAAGGTTCTTAAAAAAATTAATATTCATCATTAGGATAAGACAAGGTCTGTGGACTTTGCGGCTTAACAATTTTGTACTTTGAATTATTATTCAGGAGGTACCGTACAGATAAGAAAATTTTAACAAGTTCATTTTTAACATTACCATAAGAAATATGCGTTCGCTGTAATGTGGGTACATGTCTACAATAATGTAGCTACTGCTTTGATCAACACTTACGACTAGACCATTTATTTTTAAACATTGACATATTGTTCTAATCTCCTTGCAACCTCAAGAGAGAGTTTAAAAAAAGTTATCAGTTCTTAATTTATGAAATTATATATATGTATGTAATTATATAACATAGATAATTAGTTATTATAAATTTATATGTATCAAACTAAAGATTCACATAAACAGCTAAGATTTCTTTTTAAAGCAAAACTATATAAACTAGTCCTAGAGAACTTTCCACAACTGGCCATGAAGAAAATTTAAGTATCAAGTTCTTATTTAAGTATCAACTTCAAGTTCTCCAACTTTATCAACATTTGATGGTACTTATTTTGAGAGCGTTTGATTTATACAACGTCATGCGCGTATTTAGGTCACATACAGTTAATCTAGCAATCATTGATCTAAGATTGAATGACTGGCATTTGTAATATAATTTACCATTGATTGTACCATTGAACTTAATGTATGCGAAGAAGTAGGCAGATATGTGTTCATAAGAGGCGTATTCTGTACCGAAGCAACAATTAAATAGCAAGTTAGCATACAATGGACGTGTCAACGGGCCCCTTCGAGTGATTCTGTGTTAGTGGACCAATTTCTTGTTGGTCTGTAAAAAGTATTTGTATTCAAAGCTCAATGCTGAAGGCTTACGAGTGTAAAAACCTTAAATCATTTCATCAACAACCATAACCATAACATGCTTTCTTCATTTGAAGATATATTTGTATCAAATTGATCAATTTTGAATAGGTTTACCAAATCTTGTAGATTATATATTTTAGGTTTTTTTTGCGAAAGACAGTAACCCTTTCAGTATTGGTTTAGTAGTTTTTTCCATGACGTGTAAATAAACAATGAACGGACAAGGACAAGGATTAAAAAATATTACTAACTAGCAGTTTCACGCAACTTCGCCGGCGTAACTTGGCTTCTACTGCATCGATTTTGATGAAAAAAGCCAATGTCACTCAGGGATAGTAGCATTCTAAAAGTGAAAGATTTTTTGAAATCGGTCCAGTATTTTCGGAGCTTATTCATTTCAAACAAACAAACAAAAAATCATACCTTTCCTGTTTATAATATTAGTATAGATTATATTATACGACCTATCATACTGAAATGCTAAATATTCTTCTAAAGCTTTTTTCTCACTGTCTCTGTTTTCGCCAATGGGTTTAGACCAGCACTTGCCGAAGTACTTCGAAAGGGGCTCGTTTACGGTATCACAGATGCGTCAGCGACCTTATTTATGTTATTTCAGTCCGATTCCATGAATGAATCACGGACCTCGGGAAGCCATCTTTATGTTGCAAAAATTACAATCGTCCCATATTATTGACAGACTCTTTGTATGTCAACTGCCAACAGATATATTATGTTTCCCAACTGTAACTGATGGTTTACAATATTAGTAATCAATCATTTATTTGTTCAACATTCAAATGGTCATGTTAACGCGTAAATCTATTACAAATCACTATATTCTATGACTTCGCTATGTTATTACAAAATTAACAGTAACATTTTTTTTATTATATGTCACTCTTACTGCAATAATTTTCATTATTCGGGATTAGAATTTAAGTGACAGCCCCATCAAAAATCGTCCAGTGTTTTCTTAACTGTAACTTGTATTGTTAATTTTTTAACTTAATTAATATTGTTGTTGTTTGAGTTTTTTTACCACCTAAATTGTTTTAGCCAAAGGTCAAATCCATACTTTATATTATAAATGCGAAAATCTGTCTGTTACGCTTTCACTGCTAAACAACTGGTCTCATTTCAATAAAATTCGATATGCATATAGTTAAAGGCGCGAGTTCAAACAAAGGCTACCTTTTCCAAAAATCAACCCTCCTAAGAACTTTAATAAGGGTTGAAAATTAGTTTGTAAATGTTGTTGAAGTTAACCAAAGCTGCTGTCCGAAGAAACTATTCTACGCTGACAAAGTCGCGAGTTGACAGCTAGTACCTACTTCATAAATATTTTTTTACATAAAGTAGTAGTAGTAGTAGTAGTAGTATCTTCACGCCCATATCCCCGAAGAGGTAGGCAGAGGTACAACCAAGGCACCCACGACTAGCCGAAGACACTAAGTCCCACAATGTGATAGGTGGCAAGCCTACCGTCAACCGGGCACATTTCCAATCCCGACCAACATTTTGTAATTAGAAAATTGGAAAAATCCAATTATCTTTTTGTTTGCCGACCCGGGATTCGAACCCGGGACCTCATGCAGTCAAGTCCAACACCCGGACCACTAGACCACACAGGCGATTTTTTTACATAAAATTGAATTTGAGGTTATCTTAATTATGCATTCGTTTTGAATGTATTTTTTTAAATATCTTTAAATTGTTATTTTTATAAAACCTTTTTAAAAAATTAAGATCACCTTTTATATATTGGCTAGAAACGGGGCCATTTGAAATAGTAGGGAAGTAATCAATTTATAGCGGACCGCATGGCTTAGTAATTGATGTGCGGCTTGAGTAGAGCTGACGGCCCGGTGGCACACTCGTGCCGCGTTTGGACGTAACTCTATTCTCGATAGATGTCTAACATACATGATAGTATACTTGACAAGATGATTGTCTTACGAGACGTGAGTAGGTACGTTTGACGAGGTGGTAGTTATTTGGCTGTTAAATTGACGAGATGTTGAATTACTTGACCGGGCTCTGTTGAGTGGAAACAAAAATATCTGCGCGTAGGTTGCTTTTATCAAATTAAATGGTGGAATTTTTTTTATTAAGTATGTTAACAGCAACTAGCGGTTCATATTTAAACAGAAATTAGGAATCCCCAGAACAAGATAAATCCTACGCCTAAAAGTTATCCATACGTTCTAAATATTAATTAAGTTTGATGTTATACTGAAGGTCGTGTCTGTAAATATATAAATTATGAATTTAAAAAAAAACTGTTTATTATATACTATTTATTTACGAACCAAAAATTTAAGAAACTTTTTTTAATAAAGACAAAAAATAAAGCAATGGTGCTACGTGTTGATAATCAATCATAAAATATAGAGCTTTTACGAAGAGGTGCTATAGGTTTGAAAATTTAGTTCTCTGAGTTACGAGCCGAGGCACTAGTTAAAGTTTTCACACAAATAAATTACGGAGACGCTAGAGAGTATAGGGAACCTAAGCTCAGTGTAAGAAGTCAGTCAAGTACAGGTTTGGACACTTTTCATAACCTCTAGAAATTAGTTATAAGTAGATTATGCCTTTAGGTGTGCCAAAAAGCATCGATATACTATATTTTGTCATAGACGGTTCAGTTTTTTCGTAAAAATATGGCAGAATATCAGTCAGAAACATAAAAATGGATGAAAAGTAGGCTGCTAAACTATTTTTTGAAATACTTCCGATGGACAGAATCTACTATCCTACAGTTCTTTATAAGTGTGAAATATATAATATATATAATGTATATTATACAGGGTTACTTTTAAAAGATCGGTCAAAAGAAAATGGAGGTTAGGCTAAACTGATAGATCATTTTAAATATTATTTGCCAAATTTTAATATTTACTTTTACGTATATTTTCCAGTACCTAGTGCGAGTAATGTCGTCACCAGCCTGTGCATGCGATTGGGGTCGGCGGAATTATTTAAATGCTTCGATTACGTTAAAACCATGCGACTTGTATGAGCGTCGGATAAAAGTTATAATTTGTATTAAAAAAAATATGACTTAGTAAATGGAAACTGACATCAATTTCCAGGCCTCTCTCAAAATTTGCCTGGTCCTTTAAATATTACCCTGTATAATTGTTTGAATATAATTTCCATGTGTATATCCCATGTAAACGCAGCACAAAACTCGTATCGGTAAGTAGTACAGTGGTCAAGTGATGGATATATTTCGATATAAAATAAACCTCGCTAAGGAGGCACTTTCAGTACTTACATTTATTGCCTTGTTAATAAAATGTCTAGACAAAATTAGGGCTTCGAGGGTTCTTAAACCGGAGTATTATTGGTAGGAGGTTTACGTAATATCCTTATATTATAAATATGAAAGTTTGTATTTTTGTTACTTCTTCAGGCAAAAACTGCTGAACCTCATGAAATTTGCCACACATATAGGAGGTAACTTGGACACATATGATAGTTTTTAAACCAAAAAATGTTCGCGTGGGACCATTAACCACACGGGCAAAGCCGTCAACAACAGTTAGTATACTCAATAAAATAAAAGACGACGCTTGTGCTTTTTCCACTTAAAATTTGGGCCAACGGAGAAGTATTACGTTCTTCAGAGCGACAAAAAGACCTATTTTTTGCATTTTTTCCGACTGTACTTTTCATTGTATGTTTGTTAAGCGATTACTTAAACCAATTAAATTCGATCAAAGATAAGGTTATCAACATAAATTGTAATGTATGTAAATAATACATACCATATTGATATTGATATTATGATAAAACTAATATGGGACCAACTCGGAATGAGCTATCTTTCTAAAAAACACCCTTCAATTGCGACGTGATAACTAAAGAAATAGTTGGAATACGTTTTTGTAGTTTCATCATCATAATCATCAGCCGGAGGTCGTCCACTGCTGGACATAGGCCTCCCCCAAAGGCCACAAGTCACGGTCACCAGCCGCTTGTAACCAGCGACTCCTCGCGACTTTGACCAGGTCATCAATCTACCGGGTGGGAAGTCGTCCAACACCATGTCCTCCGGTGCGGGGTCGCCACTCGAGAACGTTTCTTCCAAAGCGGTTGTCGGTTCTGCGAGCAATGTGGCCTGCCCATTGCCACTTCAGCTTGCTAACTCTCCGAACTATGTCGATTACTCTCGTTCTCTTGCGGATAACCGAATTACGGATCTTATCTCACAGAGAAACACCGAGCATATCTCTCTCCATAGCATGTAGTTTCATTGCTCTTTATTATTTAATGCTTACGCTAAAACTCATAATACTCAAAATATATAAATAAGGTAAGTTTTTAATAATACAGACCATGGTACCAACCCGGACGAGATGCAGGGCACTTACATTAAGCCTTGTTGACTGCATTAGTGTAAACAATCTAGATGTATAGATTATTCCACTAGCAGGCGATAAGGTCATCGCATCTCAACACCACAATCTTATTATCGACGGATTATTGGATATTATCAACTATACTCCTTGAAAATATTTTAGATCTTTATTACTACAGTAGTTAGAATGAGTAGAGGATTACCTCTGTAGTTTATCGATCTGGTATTAGTCTTAACTTTTTTGAGGTCCCGGGTGGATATCCGGCTTAGGCAACAAAAACAAAATGTTTTTTTTATTATCTAACAAAAAAATGCACAGGATTAGATATGTGCCAGATTGGTAATAGGATCTCTCCCATTTTGGGACTTCATGTCTTCCGGTATTCATGGGTGCCCTGGTTGTACCTCTACCTACCTTCGTAGCGAGATACGTGAAAATACTCTTATTAAGAGTGAAAGTAAAGGAAGTTAATACGCGTTTAAATAAGAAACATTTGGGTCATTCTTATCAAGTAATAACATTAACTTTTACTTTGTTTACATTAAAATCAAATGCTGAAACGATTGTTCATCACTATTTCACTTTTTAACATTTAATTATCGTCTATGTTTAAAGATGAACATTAAATTTCTGTAAATATTTAAAGCAGAAACATATTATTATTGCTCCATTAATTATCTGGTTAAGTTTCGATTTCAAAATCCATGTTTAAATTGCGTTGAAGAGAAAGTACAGTATCCGCCATTGAAAAATGTGGTTTTTATGTGAGCGGACTTGTAATTGGTCATATATTCCGTTAAATGAATAAGTAGGTAAGGTTACAAAACTGCTTTAGTTATTGGTTTGATCGAGGAAGTTTATTTTTTTGGTTAAGGTAAACAAACATACATATCTTTTGGTATGAAACTCGCATCGAATATAAACACCTCAAATGATAATGGAGCGTTTCAAGCCAAGAGGAGAAATATAAAGTCTGATCTGTGATTTAATAAAATTAACGTTGCCCGGGATTGGATATGTCCCCGGTTGGCGATAGGCTTGCCACCCATCACATTGTGGGACTTAAGTGTCTTCGGCTAGTCGTGGGTGCCTGTAGCTTGGTTGTGCCTCTGCCAACCCATATGGGCGTGAAGATACTTACATACTTATACATATCTGGATTGTAGGAAGGTTGTGTAGTGAACGACAAAAGGAATTTTTAGTCAACAAATTTCAGAACCTATGTACAATAGAGAATGACAATAGTTTGATAACCAAGCAACCATTTTTTTATTTATTGAATGTAGCCTAACCCTTAGAATGTAGGTTATATAAGTCTGTCAAAATTTTATATGAAAAAATATATTGGTATATCGCCTCTGTGGTCTAGTGGTCCAGGTATTGGGACTTTACTTTATCAGGTCCCAGGTCCAAAAAAAATTTTTGCTCTCTATTAGATATGTGCCCGGTTGGCGATAGGCATGCCACCTACGACATTGTGGAACTTAGTGTCTTCGGCTAGTCGTTGGTGCCGTGGTTGTGCCTCTGCCTACCTATTCGGGGATATGGGCTTGAAGATACTTTATTGGTATATCTAGCTGTAGAACGCAGATTTGACACCATACACTATACGCTGTCTTGTGGCCAGAATCTTAGCCCTATCATGCAAGTCTACCAGCAACCCTATACTCTGAATAGGAACGTGCCACTATCATTACGGCGCGGCGGTAGGAATGGGTAAGGTAGGTGGATTTCTATTCGGGCAAGTTGCTGCACAGCACTCCATCCCATGTCTATCTAAATCAATGCCATACAAATTGTCGAATAATTACGGCGAAAAGAAAAAAAAGGCAAATGAGCAAAGCACAAAGTTATGGTCTACGAAATGGGAATTCGGCCTCGGTCGGCATTTTGGTCGATAGTTGTCTCCTTTATAGAATTGTAAATATTTATCAATGGCAATTATCGAGAGTTTCGCTTATTCGATGCGAGGTTTGATATCGGAACTTGTACACGGAACCGGAATACTACTTCTATTATACTATAAAGTGGTTACGCTTTCGAATCTTCGAGTCGAAACATGCGTCAAGTCGATGTATGCACGTTAAATTTAGATCAAATTTCGAAATAGTGTTCTCACACAAACGAAAATTCGATTTTCGAACTTAAGGGGCTAATTTAGAACATTCTCCTTTATAATCCTATAAATGTATTTAGTATGTGTATGTTGCCCGACACGGGATTCGAACCCGGGACCTCATGCATTCTAGTCCAACAACTGAACAGCTAGACCACTGAGGCGACATCACAATTACCCCCATCCACCCCTGAAATAGTGAGAGAAATAGTCGTATTCGTAAAATATCAGACAGCGCTTGAGATGATACGATTAGATATAATAATCATAATGCAAAATGTATATTATTAAATTTTTGGTCACCTATTAATACTATAAATGCGAAAGTTTGTGAGTATGTATGTATGTTTGTTACTCTTTCACGCTCGAAGGGCTGAACGGATTTGTCAGAAATTGCAACCACAGATAGATTGTGTCATGAATTAACATATAGGCTACTTTTAATCCCGATCGCACAACGGAATCTAGGGAAAACGCGGGCAAAGCCGCAGGTAACAGTTAGTCTATTAAATTTTTACCATAACGGTACTAAAATATTATTTCCGTTACAACACTATAGTATTAAACAGAGTTGATTTCCGCTGCCTATCCCTATATATGCATAGACCTTTAAAACTACGCAAGGGATTTTGATGCGGTTTCTTTTAATAGATAGAGTGTTTGTAGAGGAAAGTTTAAGGTACGAAGCTGGGACCGGCTGCTAGTATATGACAATAATTAATGCAGAAATTGCACTAAATATGTTCATACGTAATAATGCTCGATAACAAGGCTTGTAGTTGAACACGAAACCGGCGAAATACTGGTTACTACAAATAGCTTTGTAACCGATACGGTGAAGTGCGAACCACTATAATTATCACTTAGGAGTATTGTAAGCTTTCAGTTTTTGGCTTAATACATAGTTTACATTCGAATTTCGGAATTTCTTTTCAAACCTTCTCATACATTCGAATTTTTATTACGGAATTCCGTTACAAACAAATTTATATATATTCGGAATTTTTCTGTACAGAACGGAACGTAACGGAATTCCGCATATGTGTGGCGGACCTAGAGTTTTTTACTTAAATAAATGGAATGGAAAAAATTAAAGCCGCCCAATGTCGTCGATGTTAATGATGCGTTGCTAACTTGAGGCTATCCCAGTCTACTTGTATTATAATTATCTAAATTACACAAAAAAATAGATTTGTAGTAGAAAACTTTCACACGTTTTTATCTATTACTTAACAAGTACGTTGCAATTCAAATAAAAAAAAATTGTTATTATCGATATGGTTTAAAATACACCTACTTTCAGATAACATATTAAGAATCTGGATTGTAATTGAAAGTATTAGTTTTTATCCGCGACTTGGTTTGATTGTTATAAAAAAGTAACAAATCAAGAGATTTAAACACATTTTTTTATTTATAGGTGTGAAGGTAGGGTTTTCACGTCCGACGCTGGACCGCTAGACCACAAAGCAAGTACAGCAAGTAGTAAAACATTACAAGTTTGCCCTACATTTGGTTACTGTTATGGTGTACCTATTATCAAGATAGCTACCAAACCATACTGGGACAGAACAAAGCGATCCATTTCTCGGCACAATAGCTTGGCCACCGCGATACAAACGGACCCAATCTAATAGTTCTGATCAAAGATGCTTGGAAATAACCTTGCTGACTATTTGAAGTACTTTATTGAAGTATTATGAAATTAATTCTTTATTGGAACGCAAAAGTATTCGAGTGAATAGGGATGTAAAAGTTAAGCTGTACAAAGAGCGGGTAAGTCTGTTGCAATAAAATAGAGCAAATACCATAAAGAAATGTAAATTCTTCTTCTTCTTTTCAAGAATTGTCAAAAAATATAGCCAGTAAGACTATTTTTGATACAAACTATTTTAATAATATCAAATATAATTTGTTGCTACTCTACAATCAGTTCTTATAAATTTCAAAGATCTTACATATTGACCATGATGACATGTCATGTGTTACACATTGCCAATCGGTAAAAAAGCAGATTTAGTGGCTACTTACATAGACAGTGGCAACAGGTAAAATAAACGTTGCTGATCAATATTTAAACATTTTTTTAATTAATGCTGAAGCTAAGATATTTAGCCTTTGCGTTAGTAAGTTAACGGGTTTCTTAACCATCCAAAACTGTTAGCGTAATAAAAACACTGAAAATAAACAGTCAAAATATTGTATGATTATAAAATTATTTCAGAGAATTGTTTTTATTGGACAGGCAATCTCTACACCAATTTGCTCTCAGTTTTTTTCTACCCCAGGTAGCACCCGACTTCCACATTTGCCTTCACCTAACTATACAGTACTTCCGGAGTCTCACTCTCTCTTTTCCTTCAAAAATCCTTTTTAAGTAGAGGTCATGTTACAACAAATGGTGTTTTTTTATACCTCTAACTCAAATTTTCTATGATGCCAGCGAAAACATTTTAGTTACTTTACACAAAATGCTAAAAGAACGAAAACTTTTGAGTTATCTGTATTGTTTCTCGTAAAGTAGATGTGTTAATTAGCTTTATCCTGTTCGGTCCGGAAACGCTCAACTATGGCATTACATAACATTTACTAAACTGCATAGACAATAGTTCATTTCCTGACTCTTAAATTTGTAAACATTATAGTTATTACAACTTTAACAATGTTTAAAATTAAATTTACAACAAAATTAATTTTTGCATAACCTGTGTCTTTCAGGGGTCTTATGCCCGTTTTCACCAACAAATCTTAAAACTTAAGGGTCCCGTAAACACATTTAGGTGACACCTAGCAAGAATTTCATTTTCACCAACGTCTAAATGACACTTATGTTCTTAGGTGTTCCCTAAAACTTACGGGCCCGATTGCTCATTGCCTATCCGTCCCCTAACATAAGGTGACAGTTATTGTAAAAACTTAACATATATTTTTCTACATAGAATAGTGATTTAAACCAATTTTAAGAGAATTTAGAAGAAGTTGAAACGGTAGAAATGATCTCCAGTATTTTTTTAACAGACCGTGTATTTATCGTGAAAGAGCAAACCATTTTGAGAAATATGAAGAATTCGATTTTTTTGTTAGATATAGGTTATCTAAACAAAATGTTCTATTTTTATTAGATAAAATAGAACATAATTGGAATTTAAGTATGATAGGTAAGTATTTTAGTTTAGCACTTGCCCTGTTTTATGATAGCTAAGTCTTATATTTCGTCTGCCACATAAAATTAAAATCTATATAAACCTATAGTACATATTGATAACATAAAAATAGGTATTAGATTGTACTTCCATACAACTAGTAAATACCTGCTAATATATTAAAATATATTTTTATGAATAAATCAGTGCCACCTATAAACCAACTCTTGTTTGTGTACTTTGAGACACTTTGCTACAGTAAATTTTTCGTTTACTGTCGGAGATTTAGGCGGCTTTAGGGTAGCAACTTGCAGTCGTATAATAAAACGAATTTCAATATAGCCATTGTATCTCTGGGAGAAGAGTTCCTAAGATTTCCCGAGTCACAGGAACAAATATCAAAAGTGAAATGACAATTTTACAAAATAGCCCCGGTTACCAATAAAATATTAATTTCAAAAGTTGTAAGAGAATAAAATTTGTACAGTGACCTAAGTACCTACTCGATCACTATTATTCAAAATAGGTACATGTCTACGTTTAGCAACGTTTAGCTATATTTTAAAACTGAGTTATCACTTGTCAGCTTGACGTTATGTCACTCGAAACTTAAGGCAAAAGCATGCGCTTTTTTTGTGCCTTAAATAAGCTTCAAATACATTGAAACATATAATAATCTTGAAGATATGTCACCGAAAGTTAAAAAAACAATGTTAGTGTTCTATATATTACTTCTTTATCTAATAATTTCGTTATTTAACGATTAAATTAACTTATCGATTAAGAATCGATTTTTGATTACACGTATTGTAATAAAGAAACGTCACTTAGTTAAGAGTCACTTAGGGAGGTAACATTTAGCTTGGTGAAAACGAATCTAGGTGCGGGTTGGATTTAGGGGATCTTTTAAACTAAGAGTCACTTAACTAGGGAATCCTTAGGTGTAAGTTGGTGAAAACGGGCATTAGTCCGTATCTTTTCAGTGACGATTACTGGGTGAAGTGTTCATCAAATAGCTGACAAATGACGTGTTTTGTATTTGCTATCTATCTAAGAGATAGTCATTTGTCAGCTATTTGATGTACGCTTTACCCAGTGATCGTCACTGAAAAGATACTGAATAGCCCAGGAGATCATATTATAAAATAAAAAAAACACGTTTATTGTTTTAAATATATCATAGATATATAGAGAGAATATATTGTATTAAAGAAACTGGTAACATTTGATACTTACCTTCGTTGCCATTTGGTAAACCTTCTGAATACGAAAAGACGCGTGGTAAAACTTTCTAATATTAAGCTTTATTAAGCAAATTTAGAGTTAGTTGATAGCGCACTAATTTCTTTGATGTCCATATAGGGCGTGTATTCCTTACTGTCAGGATATCCGACTGAATTTGTACTATACAAAAAGTATCAAATATACATGCACCAGCTACACAAGTCCAAGTACGGAGAAACTTATTTTTTAAGTTGGCAAAAACGTTAGATAATACGAGTAAGAACGGAGCTTGAGCAAGCGTGGGCGTATTACAAAACTACTGGTTTTTCGTTAGTCACCATTCGGTTCATATTCAATAACATTCAAACTAGTTTACCTTTTGAAATTGCCGCTGTCTTTGTTTCGTTATAAATGGTCTGCAATTTGTTTGGTCTTTTAATTGTAAAATAGACGTGGGTTGGTTTCAGTAGTCGCGGATTGTATGGCTTTTTGTGATATCGTGTATAAGTTAGTTTTAGAAGGTAAATGTCCTATCATGCAAATTCTTGAAATTGTGAAAATATTACCAAAAATCTGTGAATGTTTTTAGATATTTTAGTTTTGATTTTTTTCTAGGCATAACACTAAAATATGCGTTCACAGACTGTTGCCTGAATACACTTTTTAAAAGACGTCATAAAATATCAGTTTTCAATTATGTAACTAACAGCCTTACTCAAAAACGTCAATCAAAAGGAGGGTAAGGTAGCCGGTAAACTTACTTTTGCTCTAGGCCTAAAATCCCGGCCTTAGGTTGGCAGCGCACCATTACCACCTTTGGTGTCTCTAGACGGCGCGAATTTCTTACCATCAGGAAATCAGCTTGCTTGTTTGCCTTATAGTTTCATAAAAAAATAACATTTAATAAATCATTAAATTACTATTATGTAAAGAAAATGTCGACGTCTCTGAGCGCAGCCGTTAATGTTAATTTTATTAGCCAAGTTGGAAGTGAACTTAATTAAAGGGACTATTAAGTATTAAGGTTTGTTTGACAACTAATGACTTGAAAGTGTTTTAACTTTTAGTAATTAATTTTATACATTCTCTTCACTCTCACTTGGTCAGTTTTCGAACGAGAGTAAAAGTTCATTAAAGTTATCATTAAGATATTTAATAATATACCAACAGTATTAATCAAATTAATATTTATATATGTCCAATTTCTTGTTAAAATTCAAATAAACGTAAGAGGTAAACTTAATAATTGGCTGTGCTGAGTTGCGTTCTCATTAATTTGTGAATGTAGTTTACGAGGTGTATGGGAATTGTAAGAAAATTGATATATTGAAGGTAATAACATTACTTAAGCTTTAATATAGAGAAGGTATTAGCCTTCGCCGGCGCGACAATTCGATATTTCATATCTTTGACTATATCACTTTGTTTTTACGATACCAGACGCTATCGATTAAAGTATCTTCACGCCCATACCTCCGAAGGGGTAGGCAGAGGCACAACTAGGACACCCACGACTAGCCGAAGATACTAAGATACGCTATCGATTACGTTACGATATATCACTTTTTTTTAACGATACGTAAGAAATTCACGCCGCCTACCGTCACCAAAGGTTGCCAACCTGTAGTCGGGATGTTAGGCATCGAGCAAAAGTAAGTTTCCAGGCTACCTTACCCTCCGAACCGGAACACGTCAGCTGCAAGCATTCACGTTATGGCGGCAGGAAAGGGTAAGGCGGTGGTATCAATCCGGGCGAGTCGCTGCGAAATTCTACCACCTAGTCAGATGAGAGTTTCTGGTAAGCCTATGCTCGCCTTTTACGAGCTGCCTGACAGGAAGGCAGGTGGTTTTTATTCTGCAAAGAAGCCCGGACCAACACGAAAAAAAAAACAAAGCTTAACTTAAATTGTATCTATGAGACAGTGAAAATCAATCAAAATTATATTTTTCAAACATCCTAGTCATCCAAATTGTTCTATCTAAAATACCAATAATGTAGACATCTCCTTTTGTTGTGTCTGTCCGTCTGCTCGTTTGCTTTATTCTAAGAAACACACCTAATTAATATCTTAGTTTCGAAAGACTGCTTGTAGTGTAAAATATGATATTACGAAAAAGAATAAATACTTTGGCTATTTTAATAAAGTAAGGGTAGGCCCACATAACGTCTTAGACTAAGCGATGGCTGTTTTCCATACATATTAGCAACATAAAGATTTTGTAATATTCCAGTATTCATAAAAAAATCCAATATATAAAATTCAATAACATGCAAAACTCTCTCGTTACTGGATACAAATTCATTGTAACATGGTTGCATATTTGTTGTCAGCCCTTTTTGCTGATGTAGCGAACAGTCCAATCCATCTTAATAATGATGTCTTGGGTTAAGCATTCTGTTTGCCAAAAAAAAAAAGTAAAAGAAACAAAAAAAACACGTTTTCTATAAACATTAGACCTCAGAAACAGTGATGATATCAATCTAATTTGGCGTGTCAAAACTTTTGTGAAAGTCCGTTTACAGGCTTATTTGCGCAACTTCAGGAGCGGCAGTAATAGGGAAGACGGCGATACCAATCCAGACTTGTCGTCAAAAAACCCTATACAACCTAGTCACAGTCACGGTGTTCGTGACAGATGTTTTTCTATTAACATTATTCGTAAAATTTCATTGGTAATATCTTCCACATTATAACCACTTGCCGCTTAGCAAAATACTTTATGGTACCTGTAAATCAATGACGGTAAAGTGGCATGTCCAAATAGACCATGTAGTCGTAATTACAAAGTTAAACCTAAGATTGTTAGTAAATTTGATTGTTAAAAATTGAAAATTAAACATGCGAGATCGTAAAATATTTGTGGGTATTTGATCAATGATTAGATAACAACGCCAGTCACGATAAAAGTCATGAATTTTTGGTAGTCTTAGCTAGAAAACGGAGAATTTAACCAGAGGACTCTACATTTTCCAGAGTAGTTTTACAACATTTAAATGCGGATGAAGACATGAGCAAAACCTGGCACAATCAATAAAATTCAATAATATTTAGTTGCAATTAATACAACTAGTGGTCACCCGTTGGTCGAAATTCGACCATAATAAATTTTAATATCTTGTTGATAAAAACACCATCTTCATTTCTCAAAGTAGTTGACTTTGTTTACAAACTTTTTAGTGCGCCATTTGTGATCTTTTATCGTTATCTATACATATAATAAATCTGTAGAAGGGTCAATTCTGTACATTGAAAATATTAAAAAAATAAATACGAGTAGCACCCCCGTGTTACTGGATCGATACCAAACCCAAATATTTGATTAAAAAAATGTTTGTCTGTCTGTCAGTCTGTATGTTCAGGCATCACGTGAAAACTAACTGTTCGATTTCGATGAAACTTGGTATAATTATACCTTATTATCCTGGGCATAAAATGGGATACTTTTTATCCTGGAAAAATACGTAGAAAAAAATCTTAATTTTTCAGTTTTATCACGCGAAGACCGACATCCGCGCAGACGGAGTCGCGGGCGACAGCTAGTCATTATTACATTTGTTTGAGTGTGTCAAATGCATGGTAGTGCAGATAATGTTTTATTTATTGATTTAATGTACTTTATAAGCATTATTATAGAAAAATATTCTTCTCCTACAAAAAAAACTATAAGTGTGCCAAATTTTATGCTCCTGCGTCCGCGTAATTTTCGTAAAAAGGGGTTCAAAGTTTTGGCATCACGTATTAATATATAGATTCATCAATAACATGTCAAATTCTAGTAGATGAAATTCAATAGCATGTGAAATTAGAATAAATAAAATTCAATAACATGTTAATGACAATCAATGAAATTCAATAACATGTAAAATGCCAATAAATAAAATTCAATGACATGTAAATTTCCCGCGATGCTGTTTACAAATTAGTCTTATACTGGTTGAAGAATAACAATTGGATATGGTGTAAAAACATGGAGCCGTAAAAGGGTATAATTCACCAGCGTAAATGGCTGGCCGTCGGTATAATCGCTGCTCAGTGACACCAACCCCATGTTGGGAGGACTGATAGCGTGATATTTTATGTGAAATAGCCTTATGTAGCTGAATATATTTTTTTCACGTTTTTGTCAACTTTATGGGCTAATGAATTAATAATAGCCGTTTATCACGAAGAACTTATAAAGTCTGGAGTTCGGAAGAGAGGTGAAGACAGTTTTCGAGCAACAGATGGATTTCATAAAAATCTGAGGTTGTTGAGCTCTTGCTGATCATCTACTACCGCTAGAACGGAACACGATAATGACGAGCATGGATACGATGGCAGGAATAGCTGAGGTTGCACCAATCTAGAGGAGTTATGGTAAAACTCGTTCCTTATTTTTAGTCACGATATTAGTGGCAAACTAATGCTCGATCCGTTTGTAGGGAAGCAGTTGTCTTGTATTCTTCTAAGAAGGCAAGTACCAACAAGGACCTTTACAAATAAGAGCAATTTCTATTTTAAAGAAAGAAAGAAAAGAAAAAACTTCGTTATATATTAAAGAAAGAAAGAAACAATATAGATTTTAAAGAAAGAAAGAAAGAAAACTAATTTTAAAGAAAGAAAAAAAAGAAAAAACTTCATACCAGACTGGATTTGAACCTGTAACCTTTTGTCTCAAGCCGACGAATGCTCAAATTATTTGACTACTGAGGATTTAAGTCCCGTATCGAAATTTTTAATTCCTTTCTTACCCGTCAACGCGGGTAGATTTTTCTTTCTTTAAAATTTATAGAAATTTAACCCAAGCACAGGGCAAGTGCTAAAATAAAAATAAATTAAGAGTTATTTGTTTTTTGTTATGAGTGCATGGTATATTATGAGCTATGAAATACGTTTTATGCTGCCTTGTCATATATTTATTATGCACTTGCACTCATTCGCCTCTGTGGCCTAGCGATCTGGCGACGGACTTAACTTCTAGGGTTCCAGGGTTCGATACCTGGGTCGGGCAACTAAATTAATTAAAATGTGTGTTTTCAATTTTCTACTAAAAATAAGGTTGCCCGGGTTGCTATGCCTGGTTGGCGATAGGCTTGCCACCTATCACATTTTGGGACTTAGTGTCTTCAGCTAGTCGTGGGTGCACTGGTTTTGCCTCAGTCTACCTTTTCGGTTTTACACATTTTTAATTTTAAAAGAGCGTAACTTTAAAAGTTCAACATTTATGAGACATAAACAAAACTACGGAATCTTTAACCGTTACCTTCGTTAGTTAAACTGGCGGTCTGTTAGTTTTAACTATCAAAGCAAGCGTTCACTTGTTTACAGTAACATTGTTGCAGTTTACATTAGAAGTTTATTTTATCTTTTAACCATTATCTAGAACACAGTGTACTTACAGTATTATCCCACTCATACATTAAAAAAAAAATTCGACTGCACAAAACGTAATAAAAATTACAGCGACAGTTATTTATGGTCTGTAAAGACTAAGACTAATCTAAAATTTTCCTCATTCACACAAATTGTTAGTGAACTGGGCTTCAAGTTATGAAATACCAAAGGATTTTACATACATACTAATATAGCTTAAAAAATATAACCTTTGCTTGCATGTGAATAAAAAGAAAAATATATATACTAAAGCTGAATCGACCGATGTCATGGTTAACGGTAAATAGCACTTTAAGCTCTTAAACAACATTCTTTGTTTTCAAGTTAACAAAACCATCAGTTACAAGCTAAAAAAGTGAAAAGATTTTAATTAGAGAAGTTTTGATTGTTGTTACTGTTCAAAGAAAAGGCGACGTGAGGCAAAAACTTGGGGGAAATACTTACGTAACTAGAAGTCATTCCTAAGAAGGGGACAAAAGTTATAAAACTTTATACAGTTAAATTAAATAGGTGTTGAGGACCGTTTAAATTGTAGGCCAACATTATCCTAAATGATTAAAGAAAAAAAGTAAGCAAGAAAACATTTTAACCTTACCCTCAAGACAAATAATAAGTACTAACAGTTTGAACTTTTTGAATTGAACAATATTTTTATACGGATAGTACTCGTATTATAAAACAATTAGACATTCTATCTATAAAGATATCACAAGAGCTATATTTTCTCATTTTAGAAAAAATAATAAGTCGGTTTACGCGAAACATTTTATTTAGATTCTTGTTTGATCGTACCATAGCATAATTCAGGAATTATTATAATGTCATGTCTTAATATATATTATATATCATATCTTAATATATATCTAATTATTAATCTTAACATAAATAAACTGCGTATCACGTTGTTTGTCCGTGATGGACTCCTAAACTGCTTTACCGATTTCAATTAAATTTACACACCGTGTGCAGTTTGACCTAACTTGAACCTATGTTAATCATGCAGTTCGATTGCAAATGCCTGCACCGGTCAGAAATCGAACTCGAGCCTCACGGTATGTCAAGCCGTGTACGTTAAACCTTAGACTAATGACTACTCGAACGATTTTAATTATTCGTCAATTTGGACAATTACTGGAAGCGAATTTGGGGAAAATACTGGAAGCGAATTTACCTTCACTGAATGATAAAGCAATGGCTTATCCAGTCGTTGACAAACAAATCAAACACTGCAAATCCAAAAAATCTATGGAGCTTCACTCTTCTCCACTTCAGTATTTTTTCCTTACGGAATTTGAGTGGCTTTGTTAGCTGAAATTTTGTTTCAAAACTTAAATACGGTACGGTACGGTTTAATACGGTACGGAATTCCGCATGCATATTGCGGATCTAAGGTTGACGAAATACGTTTGGAATAATTACGTACAGAAAAATTGCAATGCAATTTCGAACGCAGCAATTTCAAACAAATCTGTGGATGTACCACATACACAATTTTTCGTACGGAATTTATGTGGATTTGCCATGGACGTCATTTCGTTTTTCGAAACGTAATTCTGCAACGGAATTCCAAACGCATTTGGCGGCCAATAAGATACGGAATTTGTATGGATTTGGTATGGACTAAATTTCATCTTTTGAAACGTAATTCCGTACGGATTTTTCGAATCATGATGTACAGAATTTGTGTTGATTGGCAACGAACGAAATTTCGTTTTTGGGAACTTTGTTCCACAACGGGATTCCGATCGTATATATATATGTAATAAACGTATATCGGACCTTAAAGTGGCGGAAACAAAGTTGCTGACCAGAGTTAGTATGACTAAAATATCATCGTGACTATTTAGTTATGCAGTCGACTGCGTGTCTGACGACTGATGTTAACAACATTGAGTTTTTTTTTATGACATTGGAAGGCAAACAAGCAGACGGATTTCCTGATGGTAAGAAATTCCCGCCGCCTAGAGACACCAAAGGTGGAAATGGTGCGTTACCAACCACAAGCCGGGATGTTAGGCCTCGAGCAAAAGTAAGTTTACCGGCTACCTTACCCTCCGAACCGGAACACGTCGTGACGTTATGGCGGCAGGAATAGGTAAGGCGGTGGTACCAATCCGGGTGAGTCGCTGCGAAACTCTACCACCTAGTAATACCACCTAGTAAGGTGATATGCAAGTTGTAAATGTATCATGTTATCGTACAAATGACTGAGCCTCGAGGTATGTCACGGTCCTGGTAAAGTATGCTTACCCACTACTTGATATGCCAGCACTTGCGTCGTGCTTCCAGTAAATCTTATCATAATATTAGTACGGAAGCAAAAATTTACGACCCCTCTTTACGAAAATTGCGTGCATGGAGAAGTATGAAAATTGGCACACTTACAGTTTATGTGTAGGAGAAGTGCAGAATGCTAATATTTTGCAATAATAATGGTTACAAGGAGCACTAAATCAAAAAATAAAGCAACATACATCAACCTTGCGTTTGACACACACATGGCGATGGGAAAATGGCGTTCTTATCAGAAATATAATAAAATTGATTATGGTCGAATTTCGATGAAATGAAATCGGTGGTAGCCCATTTGGCTACCACCAGTTTTTTTAAAAAATGAATCCTCATTTTGCGTGGTCATTGCATCACGGCTGAACGGGGGAACAATTGAACAATTTTTTTGTTATCGCCAGGAAAAAACTAAGCGTAACTAGAGGGTTAATGAACGTAACAGAGAAATGTGACGCTAAATTTCTAATATATGTTGGGAAAGGAGTTTTACTTCAACCAAAAGTTCTTACAAAATAGTAAAATTGAAGGGAAAGTGGGATAAACAATCTTGTAATCCGTACAAACTGTTTGTAGCTATTAATGTCAAGCGAAACAAAGTTCCCGGTCCGCTAGTTAAATTAATATGATTTAATTAAACAATCATATATGCAAAAATGTAATGACTCCATCGCCTGCTGTAATAACGAATTGAAATTGGCTTATTCAACTAGTGCATCTAGAATTTGTGATAGTCCCTTAAAAACTTGCTCGGATTGGCAGCACAGCCTTACTTTTATTTGGCTCTGTAAACTAATTGCTCGCCAGGGTCGATTTCCGTTTCGGAGTGTAAGATCCAGCTGCCCTTTTGTCAAGCAACCTACGCTATATAATATTTCATCGAATACCTAGCTGATTTTCTTAACTAGATTTTCAATTTCTTAGACTTGTAGCTTAAAAACACCAATCTGTCTGATTGGTTCTTTAATTAATTTAAACTTCATGTGTATCAGATAAAAATACTTTCAAATTATTTGCCGTGACTGTAAAACGTACGTTTGGCGCAAACGGGTTTTTAAACTGATCCTTGTACAAGTTATTATAGAAGCTCTGTTGTAACAAGTGACGTTGCGTGCAAAATCCAAAACATATGATAAATACCAACCTGTTATAATAAAACTTAACGTATAAAACTAAAACACGGGAATAGCATGATCCAATAATATTGAAGTGCATAAACTATTTCCTGGTTGAGAAGCACGTCAAAAAATTAGTAGCCGCGAGGTACAGGACCCCTCGCTGCATCTGACACGCACGAGAGCAAATATACCAGGAAGCAAAGCCAGGGTTCTATTAGGAACATCTATCGACTTCGAAAAGTCATATCGAATTATTGGAACTTGTTAAGACGAGGCGAATTTGTTGCACTATGCACTTGTATACGATATACTGCTTGCCAAAATCAATGAATGCGCATCGCGCGAATTCCAAATTCGGTAGATTATATTAACTACAGTTAGTTCCAGATAAGGTATCTGGAACTAACTGTACGCGCCCCATGTTTTCCATACATGTTAATCGATAAATAGTTCTTGATTTCCTATATATTATGCAGAATAGAGACCAAGTAAATGAAAGTGAACATGGGTCTTATTCTTTTCCTTTGCTTTGTCTCAGAAAGAGAGCGAATGCTTGCGCTTCCCCAGTTTTCAGCATTAAGAGTGCATTATTTACAGAAAAGGCAAAAAATACGTACGATAGAATGAAATTTTAATTTAAAACAAAAGTGGCAGAGACCAAAGGACCATGGGTTGTAGTTGTAGTAAATTTCATGGAAGTAGGCAAAATCTTTTTTTTCACTAAAATGTACGCATTTCTATTTGTTATAGTATATTGTAAACGTAACTTGATTTTCTTACTTTATTGTCGAAAACCAGTCTATAGAGTCGAGTTTTCGATAACGTCCATGTTAGAGGCACAGATAAAAACGATTTAGCTAAAAGCAGCGCAGGCGCATCGTAACAAACAAACGATATTGCTCGCCAACTGCCGACGGCTATAGACAATGTAACTCGTTACCACTGCAAACTCACTTCGGTTTGATCTTGATAATCCAGAGAGGAATTCTCAGAGTAATTCAGAAGTGCCAGGGCATTTGTATACATTGTACTGTTTAATAAGTTAATTTATGGATCACTAATGATACGATAGATACAACTATCCATGAAATCGTGAATCGTAATCGTTCGTACTGAAGACATTTAAGAAAAAATAAGTAATTAGTCTGCAGGGACGCCTGTCTGTGTTCTTTTTTGGAATAATCTTTTCGCTCTATTTCGTGGTTTGTGTATGGATTTACTTTTTAGTTTATTAACATAATCACATGTGAAATATTTTAAATTGGTGTAAAGAATAACTCAAGAATAGTAGTAGAGCTACAAAAAAAACTACTGTGATTTAAATAAATCATAATAATAAATAAATATCCCTGGACAAGTCACACAAATTGAATCTAACTCCAAAGTAAGCAAATTATATGCTTGTGTTATGGGTGTTAGCCAACCATACTAATACATAGAAATACTTAAATAGATACCAGAATAAATTTAATAAACACTCAGATCCGAAAATGCAGACATCTAAATGTTCATCACACAAATGCCTGCCCCCGTCGGGAATCGAACCCAAGCCTCGCGGTTGGTCGATGTAGTTAGGCGAGTAGGCTAGCCACTCGACCAACGAGGCGGTCTTTCAACGCCTCAACGAGGTTCTTTTAGTACACAAAAGTATTTTCCTACATTTCCCTGCTATTCCATCATTAGATCCAGACTTGATTGCAAAGGGACCACCTCGGAAGTTCACTCTTGCAAATAAAAAAAATGAGAAATTAATTAATGAAGTCTCCTCCTTTTTAAAGTCGGTTAAAAGTAGCAGACAATGGCTTAAAACCTCGTGAAGTCAATATCTTGAAATAAAATTAACTTGATTCTAGTTATAGCGTACAAACAATTGAGTAAGTAAAAAAAAATAGTAAGTGAGAGTAAGTTAACTCATTAGCAGTCATTATCAACTCTTGCATCACGTGGCTTACGTTACATTGTTTTTTTTCGCCACCTTCTAGTTTTTTTTAAATTTTGAAGTAGGCATTAAAAATTTGTTAATAATATGTTCTTAAGCAGCCTAAACTTTAAATAATAAAATTTAATAAATATTTTTTTAAATGATATTACGAAAACATTCAACCAAAATTATTTGGTTGGTAGCGAGAGTAACCTCTAGCCCATCATGTCGTAGAGAATACCCTAATAACTTTATATATTTTATTTTACGGTATCACGAAATATAAGAATACATTTAGTAGTGAAAATCTTAGGAGTTTGCACTGTGACACAGCGAGGGGTCGCGATCTGTCTAGATAGTCCGTGATTTGTGGCCTCGCCAGGTAAAAACGGGTATTGTAGACAGACTTAGGGTTACCAGATTCCTGGTTCAATCTAGGCGCTAAAGAAAGAAGAGGTTCTTAAATCGATTTATAAGTTTCTTGTATGTTCTAGAACTTTTTACTAAATGAGCCAACATTTTTTGTTTGTATAAAATTATTTTTAATAGCATTTCAATTTGATTAATGTTCTACACTTGGTTTTGAGTTACATCTAATAATGCGTGTTTTTGTGTACTCCAGATAAAAAATTTAAATTGAGATTTACATTTTTTATTTATTTAGGTATGTTAAGTAATTAACATGACTTGCCACTACAAAAAAATACGTCCTACTAAAGACGTCTAAAGAAGTATTCACTTAGGAACCAAAAAAACTATTAACACTGAAATTATTGACACAAAAAAATCATTATTTTTCCATCTTTTTGTTTACATTAATGAGACTTTAGTTTGTATTTTTGCAATGTAGTGACACTGAAAGTTATTTATTATTTTTTTTATTTCAAATTGGAGCTAATCCAGAAAAATCCAGAATATCAGGACGATTAAAATATAGTAACCCTAGATCGGCTAGAATGTATTCTTGAGAGCATTAACTACTTAACTATATTCCGCCACAGATTTTCTCACCGTGTTTGTTTTACTTTAGAATTGCGATAATGGGATGTTGGAATCTTAAATAATGTGACACAAAAAATTGTCACACGACGCGATATGGTTCTTAAGTATCTAGAACATTTTAAAAGCCATTCGAAATTGAAATAATTAGATTTAAATATTTTTTCTTTTTTCAATGATGGCAAATACTATGCATTCTATTTAAATATTATTTTACGATTTCAATTGCTGAAGAAAATTGTATCCTGAAGGAAAAACGAAGTACCCAGTACCACAAGTTCTTACCAGGTACAAAGGATTCGCAAATTATAAGTAGGTAACTAGCTACCTGTTACGGTTTTGCTCGGAATTCGGATGGTATTTTTTTATTATAAATCTAGATATAGGTAAGCTATCCTATCTTTCAAGTAAGGTCAAACTGGACACGGTTTGCAAATTTTTTTGAAATCGGTTAAGTGGTTTAGGAGTCCGAAGCGGACAAACAACGTGACACGTAATTTATATACGTTAAGATATGTATTTAAGAGGATCTTGCGACTGTTGGAAACGTAACATCACTTTTATTTGATAAAATGTAATTTTTATATAAACTTGGCCTACCGCGGACAACATGCAGATTTTAAGTAGGTAAAAAAGTTTTGAAAAGGTAAAGGTACTTGTTGTATTAATATTTTATCCGAAAATAGTAAAAATTTAACTAAAATAATGTATACCCTGCTAAAAGCATATAAAAATGATTGATTGTTGATTGATAAGCTTGTCTCTAACCAATAGGAGCACCATGTGCTGGTTCGGTGTCTTATGCCATAAAAAAAACTAAAATAAATAAATATTTCTTGACGAATTGTTCCATGCTAAACGTAAGAAAGTTACATGCCTATGAATTGGGAATTAATTTATATTAGTTATTTTTTTATTATGCCTAGTTCCATTCAAGGCACAAAAAATATTTTTTGACGAATCGATCCAGACTAAACTTAGGAAAGTTATACGCTTACGAATTGAGAATTAATCGATATTAGTTATTTTTTAATATGCCTAGTCCCATTTAAGGCATAAAATAAATAGGCAGACTAAACGTAAGAAAGTTACATGCTTATGAATTGGGAATCAAATGACATTATTTATTTTTGTAACTATGCTCAGTTCCATTTAAATGAATAGTGTTATCATAACTTCTTAATATATTTCAGAAAATGCAGTATATCACTAATTATAACTTGAATTAGTGGTCCTAATGCGTGAATGGACTTACTTATAGGTAACCTGTATAGTACCTACTACTATTTAAATTATGCGCTTCGGCTTTACACCTTTTTTTACACTTTATATTTTTATTTTTAAATTGGCTGACCTAATCTAAATTTAAGCTTAATGATTAATTATGTAATAACAACTCTATATATAGATATCTTTATTTATATCTTATTATGGTTGGGTTTAAAACATATTAATGCAGCGTATGTTCAATAAATGAAGCTATCCAGGCTACAATGTGACCAAAGAAACATTCGACGCAGTCGGTTACAACGAGAGAGGTCGCTTACTATAATCGAAATGTTACGCCCCACGGATACTGTCAATTATTTTATTAAGACCAATTAACTAATAGTTTTACGACGGTTAAATTAACCCCACAAATAACTGTTGCGCTTCACACAAAATAAGCCAAAGAAAAATGCATGAAGGGAATTTGGGATTCGGAATACTATAAAACGAATGATAAAACTGGTATTGTTTACGAGGATGGTACACATTTTGTCTATCTAACCACTGTATGGGCATCTCTAAAGAACTTTTTTATGGAACAAAAGCAGCATACAGGTCATGTTCGACTAACTCCACCGAACAACCGCGAGGCACGACGGCGGCAGGCATTTGCGTGATGAACATTCAGATGTCTGCATTTCCGGGGCTGGGTGTTTCTTTTTATTCTGGTATCTATTTAAGTATTTTTGTGTATTAGAATCGACGACTAACACCCATAACATAAGCATATGATTTTCTTATTCTGGGGTTATATTCAATTTGTTTAACTTGTCCAGGAATATTTATTTATTTTTTACATAACAAAAACAACATAAAGTTCATGTTCACGACCTCGTCGACCGCGGAATTAGCGTACACGTCTGACCCAATATAACAACCACGAAGCACGACAAGGACAGGCAGTGTGAAGAACATTCAGATGTCTGCTTTTCTGGGGCTGGGTGTTTCTTTTTATTCTGGTATCTATTTATGTATTTCTATGTATCATTATCATTGACTAATTATATAAACCCATTATATAAGCCTATAATTTTCTTACTCTGGGGTTGTATTCAATTTGTGTGTCTTGAAGAATATATTTATATTTATTTTTACGTGAATGTTTATAATTTACACCGTCCACGAGCTGTAGGCGCAGTTGCAATAACTGCATTTAAAGAATGAATAAGTCAGGTCTTAAGCCGTAACGTTCCGAAAACATAACTGCTAGTAAACTTAGGTGTAGTGCGAAGTCAAAACTGTCAACGGAATTGAACTGGAAGACATCAAGATGATATAGACAAAATTCAGTGTCTTAACACAATATACAAGTTTTTATTAAATATATGAAAATAACAACAAAATTCTTAAAATCCTTAAAACAAAAGCCCACAATATCAAAAGAATAACAGAAAAAATACTTAACCTTTTCTAAGAAATTTAATAACCAGGTTTTCTAAGTTATTACTAAAACTAATAAAGCACTTTCTCGATACTTTTGTAGTAATAAATTGTGAGGAATGAAGATCGATACTTTTAGTTAAAAGCATACGCGGATTGAAAATTAAAATACATCTAATTAAATAAGATAGGCAAAGCGAAGCACAAAGACACTACCAGAAATACATTGTCTCGAAGTGTTTCGTTTTTTTTTATTTTAATGGTTAACCATATTAACCATAGCACTTATGGTTGTGTAAAACAGATATTTCAGATATAAAATTAAGATGGGAATGTATTTAAGACCAAAAGCCTTTTTTTTAAATTCTTGTTCTTATAGCGGTTATCTGTTTAACATAACTTGACTTATTTCAATCTAGAATATAGATACACTAGCAGTTTCAAGCAGCTTCGCCAGCGTAACTTGGCTTCTACTGCATCGATTTTGATGAAACAAAGCCTATGTCACTCTGAGATAATGTAGCATTCTAAAGGTGAAAGAATGTTTGAAATCAGTCCAGTAGTTTCGGAGCCTAATAATTTCAAACTAACAAATAAACAAAAAATAAAACCTTTCCTCTTTATAATATTAGTATAGATTGAAAAATTAAGTAGACGTTTAATTACAAAATAGCGATTACATTTCCAGATTTTTAATTTTGAAAATTTTATAGACTAATCGTGAGGAAGTAAAAGCACGACGCAGGTTACATAGTCAGCAAATGTTTTCAATTTTACGTAACAATCACAATTTGAAGCCATTAGCAGTAGTTCGCTAATACTATCCCGGAGTAACAAAGACCATGAACTTAATGAAATTATTTAAGAAAAAAGCATCTTCACGTCCATATCCCCGAAGAGGCACAACCAGAGCACCCACGACTAGCTGAAGACACTAAGTCCCAAAATGACATAGGTGGCAAGTCTATCGCCAACCGGACACATATCCTATCCCGAGCAACATTTTTTTTATTGGAAAATTGGAAAAGCCCAATTTTCTTTTTGTTGCTCGACCCGGGATTCGTACCCGGGACCTCATGCAGTCAAGTCTAACAACTGAACTGCTGGACCACAGAGGCGATCAAATTAATGAAATTATTTATAATTTTTTTAGATAAATGATATTATCACACTGTCCGTATAATTAAACCGCTAACGCCTACAATTTACAGTCTACTACAGCACATTATTTGTGACTTATAAGATTAGGCTCGAAGGCTTGGATGAGTTCCAGTAAATACTAAGATTGGATTAATAAAATTCGATTTACTAACTCCAAACTGATAACGCAAAAAACAAAATTATAGCTGTGTACGTAAATGGAAATACGCACAAAATTCATGATACGGAAAATAAACCGAGGCTTATTGTAAGCCTGCTGCTGAGCTGCCAAACTTCACTCATTTATTATTGAGATTTTATCGTGTATGAAGTTTTTATATCTTATGTTGTATTTATTCATTTTTATAGTATTGGAAGGCAGTGAAGACAGATTTTCTGGTCGTAAGAAATATACGATGTCTATAACGTACGCTGGGATGTTACTCATCTTACATAAGTAGGATAACTTTCCGATTTGAAAGAATATAAGGCACACCTATCCCATACATTTAATAGGTAGAATGTTAACATATTGAAGATAAAAGAATAAAATATTTCTGTTTGCTTTTAAATTATTTCGGAGGAAGATACAATGGCTATTATCCATGTATGATCGAAGACATATCTAATTATCTTAAAAAAGTAATTAATTAAATATGCTTTATTGTAAATTACACGGTCTGATGTACCCCTAACTGAATCACTTCATATCTACCAAACACATAGTATGTGTGTTCCACGATGTTAAAACATTTTATATACATAGAGTACACCTAAACTACATACAATCAATTCCCCAAACGCAGAAAAAACATCTATTTTCAAAAAAACAATCAAATCAGACCCTGGAACTTGTTACCGGTGTAGGGTAAATGTATAGAAATGGAATGCAAAAAAAACACGGGATGCACTCTGGGAGTGCCGGCAGAAGTGAAAGGTGAATGGTTAGGGAATTATTTTGCACGAATTGCTTTAATTATCAGTATGAAAGTATGTGGTAGACTGTAATATTAATTTACTGCGCTATCGTCCACAGACATGACAACACGAACATTCGCGCAAGCGCCCTGCGCCGTCTTACGAATTTTCGATCAGGTCACGTGTCCTTACGCGAGTTTAGAAGTTTATTTATTTATTTATTTTTATTTAATTCTTTATTGTACACAATTTATGACTTAAAATATGGACAGTGATAAACAGAAATGCACAAAAGGTGGGCTTATCTATAGGTCTACAGAAGTTAGTTAGAAATTTTTACCCACTCTAAAAAAAGTGCGCAACGAAAATAAGTTTCCACTTCAAAACTGCAATTTTCATTTCCGGAAACGTTAGTTACATTCGAATAACAACAGCTTTAAGCTAAGCATTAATATCAACACGAGTCCAAGATACTCGTAATAGTGCTGTCAACATCGAGATTTATGAATTTAGTAAGCACCCGTCATAAATAAGCTACATACCGAGATATCTCTATTCGAATGTATACCATATTGTAAATCAAAACTAATTGGTTTCCTTTGCACAAGTCTGTGAAGACATAAATAAGCCAATTTATTCTTTTACTACCCGAGATTCCTCTGAACGTGAATAATAGGCGTACGACTATTACACATTCATCATGAAAGCCGGATTGATTGCTTTTTGAAACACTTAAATTCATGGTCAAGGAATTTTGAACACTTAGTATTCATGTTGGAAATTACCTGGTGCATTCTAGAATAGTATTGTTAGTTTCTTAAATTGGTTACGCATGATCACTATTTGGTTGCAGCGATTTGTCACTTAACACGAAATATGCGGCTATTGCTTAATATGGAGAAGTACTAAATCATAAAGGAATAATTTGCCATTTGCCACAGATAGATGTTTCTGCTAACTATTGCAATAAACGAAATTCATTTAGGCTGTTACGAAATTTTTCTATTGTGATTATTGGTTTACTGTTTCTAAAAACTATTTTTTTATAGAAGAGGAGGCAAACGAGCGAGTGGGTCACCTGATGGAAAGTGATCACAGCTGCCCACGGACTTCCGCAACACCAGGAGTATCACAGATGGGTTGCCGACTTTAAGGAATGAGTAGGTACGCTCTTTTCTTGAAGGTCCCTAAATCATAATTGTCATAATTAAACGATTTTGAAAGTTGGGTTGTTAATGTAAAATGTGCTAATATTTGTTGAGTAAAAAATGCTATAACGAGAATATTATTTTTGTTCATATGTGGCGTCCCAAGCGCTCCCAAATAAACTTGATCACATCATGTCGATTACTTGATGACATATCGTTTATATGAAATTTATGTATTACTAGCTGACGCGGCACACGTTGTTTCGCTATTTTATAATGTGGTTTTAGTTGAAAATTAGGGTGAGTCACCCTTACCATTTAGGGTTATGAAATTTCGATGTTGGCCGATCTCAGATCTACTCAATAGGATTAAGTGTATCTCAAAATAAACTAGTCGGATCGTGATTAAAAAACACGAAATCCAATAAGAAACACATTATTGACCGAGTAATAGCGTTACAAACAAACAAAAAATATTGTCGAATTACTACGCTCCACTTTTTTAGTCGGTTACAAATAATGCAAAACAAATTTGTTGCAATATATCATATATTAACCTAGACAAAAATTGTATTAAAGCTAAGAATCATTTCGATCAGGTCAGCTTTCAACCAAAAATCGGTCTAACCGGTAAAAAGCCATGATGCCGAAGACAGACGTGTGATATGTGTATATACACAGACACAGAAATGTCAAACTAATAACATCCTATGCCGGAGTTTAAAAATATATTAATCCATACAAAAACTTGCTTTCGAGAGAAATACGCGAATACAATATTTAAGAGTATGATACAAATAATGTTGTGGGCCTCAAACAGCTCCTTGTAGCACTCTTTACAACACTTTAGCATTGTGTGGTAAAATTTTCCGACCACCCTCTATTGTACTAAATGAAAGGCAGACCAACAAAACATTTTCAATTACAAGCTCCACAGTCCACAATGAAAAATACGTGGTGATACAGAATCAGCATTATAGCTCATATACTTTAGTAAATAAGAACATTTAAAATATGCACTAGCACGTGAATTTGTATGGAATCTAACGTTAAAATTATTTCATAAGAGTCTATTTCTCTGGTTGACCTATTTGTTTTAAAAAGGTTTTTCATTTCAAAGTACTCACAAGTGAGTTTGATGATGTCGGAACATTGTTGCTATGCAAATGAAATGAGTCCGGTACTTTTTATCCTTATTCTATAAAAGTAGAATTTGCGATATCTATAAATGAGGGCCAAAGTGAAATCTGATGCATTATACATATGCGGTTGTTTTTATTTGCCAAATGCAAACATTACTTGCAATATTCATTGGAAATTATAAAAAATCCTCTGGTGTTGGTCCGGGCTCCTTTGCAAAATAGAGTTTTGCAGTTACTTGCCCGGATTGGTAACACCGTCTCACTTATTCCTGCCTCCATAACGTCAGCGCTTGCCGTTGAGTTGTGTTTGTTCACAAGGTAAGGTAGTCGATAAACTTACTTTTGCTCGAGGCCTAGCATCCTGGGTTCAGGTAGGCAACACACTATTACCACCTTTGGTGTCTCTGGGCGGCGGCTCTTATTTGCCTTCTTATATTAGCTTGAAAAAAATAACTCGTAGCAGAATAGTGTGTGTGTGTGTGTTGGATTAGATCCATGATCGTTTTGCCCTTACAATCCTCCACCCATTCAAACCAACAGCACTACTAAATGGACAGTGAGGTCAAACTAATTATGTGATTTACTGTATAAAAACATTCAATTTCCGTACCAGTTTAAACCTTCTAAAGTGATTTGTGTGAAGGTGATAAAGGCTAGGAGCAACGCGCGGTGTGAACTGCGATCGGTCCACGAGTACAAAGCCTCCCTAAGGAAGGAAGTGTTGATGAATTTGTCCCGAGCAGCGTCGTCTCATCTCCGGCAGCGTCCATAAACTGTTTTGTGCGGCAAATTGTATTTGAATACGCAATGTACTTATTTGATGATCGAAGTTGTTTTTTTATAGTAACAACAAGCAGACGGATTTCCGATGACAAGATAGGCTGTATATATTTACCAATCTGAACTTTTGATCTGCAGCTAAAGTAACTTTACTGTTTACTCTGTCCTTCAAATATGCCATCGGAACATATAAAAGTCGGGCGCTATCTACCAGAGGTAAGAAAAGGCTACCGCGCAAATAGGTGCATGACTCTGCCACCTATAACATCTCTACACCAATTAAATGGATCCAATATCACGACATATTGTTTATTGCCAGCAACTAGCCTCTGTAAGGTCATGTACACTTGTAAAAGGTTGTCAGTTTATCTTTTCTACCAAGGCGCGGCCAGCAAAGTTTTATCAATAATTTTTATGTTCGAAAATTTCACTCAGGTTGAGCATTCTTTGAGCTGTTTTTCTTACTATCAGTGTATTATGTTGCATAATGGGCCGCCTCTGATATCCTAGCCTGGCATTCGGAATTGCGTTATTTCCTTTTTAAAAGGCTAGATTGTGTATTCACGAAAGGATTAAGTCATAATATTATTGGCTTAAGAGCGTACTAATATTTTATCCAAACCACTTTTTAATATCTATGATAGACATAGCTTTTTCACAGGTTTTTAATGTTTTCACACCCCACCTGAATAGGCCAGGCCACCACTAAGTCCATAGAGCAAAAATTTTAATGTTATGCACTTACTTGATCATTTGAATTTTCTTTTTTTCCTAAAAATACAGTGAAGGCATTAAGAAAAACAGAAACAGAAAAACAAAGATAGAGAGAAGATGGAATTTTAAATATTGTATCTTTAATTAAACCTTATGCATTGTAACTTTTGAACTCAAATTCATTTCCTTAATTGTAATTAAATAAGAAGGAATTAAAGTCTTTATATATTAATTTTAGCAGAAAAGACGCGAACATTTTGGAAAACTTAAAAGCTCTTTACATTTGCATTTCTTTATCTTTGATGCAAATAAAAAAAGTTAAGATTCCATTATTTGGGCAAAATATCTTATAATAATTTTGTGTTTTTTGTAGTGTGAGATTGTTGCGATACCGTCGCCAGATAATGGTTACAGGTACCAAAAGAATTGACAGTCATAACTAGACGATAGACTGCTGTGCAATAGCTCGACTGGATTGGTATGATTCCTGCTCCAATAATGCGAATGGTTTCCCATGTCATGTTCCTTGCCGAAGAGTAAAGTAGTTAGTATAATTCAGCACCGGCTCTCCTTATGATGTATTTTCCTTAATTTTAGTAACACACGCTAACCGTTTTGTGAGGTTACAGTCTGCCATTTATATGTTATATTATTTAGGAGACGCAGATAAAAAAATACTAACACCAAACAGTTGTGATCAGTGGTTCATTGCCTTGAGTCGATTACAATTAAAATCTAATTATCAAAGGCGATAGCGTATCATAAGTGGAATACAGATTAATCTATTTTTAATTAATATCTAGGTTGACCTGAATAGGTTTCACAATCCAATATATTGTTTACTGATCAATTTACACCCGCACGTATAGCAATATCCTTGACAAACAATTAAATAAATAAGTAAAAGATACGGTAAAAGTAAGTTAAAATAATCTTTGCTAAGATTAAATTACAGTAAAAACATTATTTGGATATTGCTACTTAAACTAAGCTTGCATTGATTTGCAAATATCACATTAAGGAAATATTTTTTAATCAAAGATGTCTCCGCTCTCGTGTGTACCATTTAAGAAAACATAACTTAAGTGCCTCCGACTTAAAATCTTCACAGTAACTCAACACTTGTCCATACCAGACCCAATTCTAAGCATAAATCGTACAAAAATGGTGATTTATCATTGCAAAGATGCAGTAAATTATAAAATTGTGCAAATACCAGCACAAGTGCAGCTGAAAGCTCGTTAGATTGCGCAAGTTACGCCTCTTTAGCCTCAGTGTGTTTGGTCAATAAGCGCTTATTAGCCCACTGACCGAGTGGTTGCGTAGCTGATAATTGCGTGTTGTCATTTCAAATTGAATCACGGGGACGTTGGTGTAACTTGCTCTGGCCACCATGTTATCGTCAATGAGGTAACCAAAAAGAAATCTCATTAACTAATATAATAGTAGAAGTAATCGAACCTTTGGCCAGTCATGTTTGCCGGTTACAATCCTAGCAAGATATATATCATTGGCGCTCTAGTGCAAAAACACTTTGAAATGAAAAACTTTCTAGTGTGCAAACCTTTATATTCATCTTAAGATTCTTTAATCAATGCTATGATAGGACTTTAAACAAGTAATGATCCATTTTTTACTTTATTTTGTACTTCTTTCGTTTTTTTAAGTCAAAACGTAAGGAAAAACAATCAAAGCCGACAATGTTTACAGCCTACCTTTTGACAGCCTAGTTCAATTTTTGGTCACTATCGATACACACTGACTTTTGACGTTGAAACATTTAAATTTATTGAGTCTAAAAACAACCGAGCACAAAACAATAAACTTAAAGAAACAAGTTACCGAATAAATTGAAATTATAATCATATAAAATATTTGTAATGGTAATTTTCAGGTCCCTTAAGTAACAATCAGATTGGGAATGAAATATTAAACGGTATGCCACGACAGCTGACAATTGATAAAATATTTACACTGACTAAATGTTTGTATCTAATGCTCTTATCACTTACCCAAGTAAATTCTATTCTATTACAAGGAAATACGCACACCTCCTGTTTATTAGATTTGTCTATGTTGTTACACGGACTTGAAAAGTTTTATTATTTGTCTATGCTTTACTCGCTTCACTAGATAGAGCCTTCTATTAAATTTAGTGTTGCAAAAAATGACACTGTAATTTGAGGCGTCAACTTATTTTTCTTAAAACATCAAAAAACATAAAATTATTTCTCATTTTCGTAACGTTTATTTATTATAATTTATATATAAAAAATATTAAATATTAGCAGTTTCACGCAGCTTCGCCTGTGTAACTTGGCTTCTACTGCACCGATTTTGATGAAACAAAACCTATAATCAGGGATAATGCAGAAAATCGGTAAAGTAGTTTTGGAGCCTATTCATTTCTAACAAACAAAAAATCAAACCTTTCCTCTCTATGATATTAGTATAGATAGCATTATTAAAGTACCACATCGCAATACATATTCTATTAGTCACCTGTAACTATCAGTTTTTTAGTTAACAAATTAATGGTTATAAAATTATAAAAGATTACACTAAAAGAAGCAATGGCATCAAGGTTGCCACTTTTTCAGGACGAATGAAGTATTTGTTTATTTTAAAAATAGACAACTATAGATAAGTTATAAATATTAGCCGTTAGTACCGACTAACGGATTTGCAGATAAAATTATAAAAATCAATCATAAAAAAAGTTTATAAAAAAATACTCTCGAAATATTTCTAACGCTGCAAATACTGTGGTAAGATTATTCTAATGGCTAAGCCTCGTCAATGACTTTGGTTATTGCTTGTACATTTCTAATTCAAGTCTGCTTTGTAATTTAGAATCTGTCCCCTAAATCAGGATTAAAATGATTTGTTCACTCAGCATTAGTTCAGCCATCACGCGATATGATGAAGTGGACAAATCGGAATGTGATAGCGCCGCGATCATATCGTGATTAATTTTATCAGTATTATCACTATCGATTGTAGAATTAATATCACAGATTCTAATTAATATTCACAGGATTGATAACAAAGGTGCTGTTTCTGTGAGTGATAATGATTTTAAAAGGAAAAGATGCCAAATGAGGTTTAAGGAAAAAATTTAGCGCAGTAAAACTGCAAAATTCAACTACGATTTCAATAATTGTGTCATCTTAAAGAATTAATTTTCTTTACTCATCCGATCAGATCCAGACTAGGTGGCAATAAACCACCTGGGAAGTAAGCTCCTTCAAGTTAAAAGAAATTTTAAAAGTGGTTGCAAATGACAGAGAAATCTTTTAACATATCTGAAAAAAGAGTCAAACATATAACCCGCCTCTTTCCTAAGTCGTTTGATGAAAAAAAAAATTAAGTGGCATATCAAGAATTAAAATAGCAAGTTGAATTTTTTGTACATTTTTAAATGAATATCCATAGCTTGTTATATATGCAACTTAAATAAAATAGTAAAAGAACTGTACCTATAGATTAAAGATAATCTAAAAACTAAGTGGATAAGTCACTTAAAAGCTTTTGAGTGTCAACTAAGTTTCGATTGGATTTTTTGTTTATTGTTTTTTTTAGTTTTGTTAGTTTCTTACCGTTTTTTGCGAGAACTACTGAACCAATTCTGATTAGTGTTTCAGACACACAGAGAAAGACACACATTTATACTCTAATACACAATGTCCTTGTTAATCTCTCTTTAAACCGTGCTGTGTAATGATAATGTCTCATTAGCATAACATTGTTACTGTGGCTGATAATATGAGTTATTGTCGGTATCTTAATGTTATCTGTGGCAAGATTAAATTGGAGTATTACGAGTAATATAAATGACTTGCCTTAACCGTCGACTTTGTCCTCTTGTTATTTGATATTGGTTGGTTAGTTCTGCACTGTTCTATATTTATAGGTTACATACCAGTGGGTGTGCCGGTTTTTAGGGCGATCTAAAAAATAAAAGCGAACCCGGTGGTCTAAAATCCTATTTTTGGGAGAAACAGTGTATTTTACATAAAAAAAAGATCTCCCTGATGTCAGGCAGCTCGTAAGCGGCCAGCACTGGTTTAGATCATTATCAACTTAACCACTGGTATAGAGCTGTGCAGTAACCCGGCTGGGTAGGTCCATCCTTTTTTTTCCCCTGTGTTGGTCCGGGCTCCTTTGCAGAATAGACCATCTGCCTTCCTGCCAGGCAGCTCGTAAAAGGCGAGCATAGGCTTATCGTCACTAACACCGTGACATCTGACTAGGTGGTAGTTTCGCAGCGACTCACCCGGATTGGTACCACCGCCTTACCTATTCCTGCCGCCATAACGTCATGACCTGTTCCGGTTTGGAGGGTAAGATAGCCGGTAACATTACTTTTGCTCGAGACCTAACATCCCGGCTCAGGTTGGCAACGCACCATTACCACCTTCGGTGTCTCTAGGCGGCGTGAATTTCTTATCATTAGGAAATCCGTCTGCTTGTTTGCCTTCCAATATCATAAAAAAAGATCCATCGCTTTACCTATTACTGTCTTCATAATGACTCCTGAATGCGACGCATATAATTATAACATCAATGGTGTCTATTAGCCACGGTTATTTCTTACCATTAGGAAAGTCATGTGATTGTATGCTCAACTTTTGCATAAAATAACCTAACAGTTTTTCCTTTTAAGTAAGGATTTTCCATTTAATAAATTTGCTGAAACTGAATTTATTTAGTTGGACCACTTAAACCTTTCAAATGCTAATAAATTGGGTCACTCGATCCTAAAGGGCCTTCATACAGAATATAAAACCTTTAAAACCAATAACATAAGATAATTAAACCAAAACAGTAATAAACTCTTATTTCTTTAAAAAAAACACTAAAACAATATTCCATTCCAATGAATAAAATATATACTCGTAAATTTAGGTATGTTTTTAAAGAAACGACATTTTTTTTTCTCAAGTAAATTATTATACAAGGAAGAGGGATTGCTTTTGTTTTAGGAGTGAGCATTTTGAAGATTGCAGAGCACTTTACTTTGGTAGAAGGTTACAATAAATGTCTAACACCTAGACAATAATTTTACGGCTTTCTGATTATAATCAAGTATAATACGAATGATATTAACATATGAAATAGTAAGTTAATGCGTCATTTCATTTAAAATCACAATAAGAATAATTTTAAAACCTTGGCCGAGATCTAAACAAAGTTAAGCTTATTGTGATATCATGTTTAGATAAATAAAAACTTTAATAATGATATATCTTCATAGATAATCTACTAGTTATTAGTATAGTAAACACATTTGCACAATCTTAATTCATTTCTAGATATTTTATTTGTAGTTGCTGAAACTTTGAAACTACTTTTTGCAATGTTACATTAGAAGATAGGTACATTTTTTATAACAGTATACAATAATACAATAGACAATGTCTATGTATAAAACAAGCACTTGGAGTAAGATAAAGTATATACACATATAACACGCAAATATCCCTAAAATGTAGGCAGAAGCACAAACAGAGCAGTCACGATTAGCCGATATAACGAATATAACAGGTGGCAAGCCTATCGTCGACCTGGCACATATCCAATCCGGGGCAACGTTATTTGTATTAGAAAATAGAAATTACGCATTTTCAATTTTTTTTGTTGCCTCACCCGGGGATCGAACCCGGGACCTAAAGAGTCAAGTCCGACGCTAGACGGCTTATACCACAGAGGCAATAAGAATAAACACAGTACAAAATTTATTTAAATACAAATTGAGAGTACAAACTCAATTCAACAAAGGTGGTCCTAATTTTGTGTAAATAACGTTTAAATTCCACCTCATTTAACCAGTAACGGATTAAAGGTAAGGTAGACTAATCGTAACCGCGTAAAATTAGTCCCAGCAGCAGGAAAATTACACCCACACCATAAAGTAAATGAAAGCCAGGTATTGCGAAATACCCGCTCGGTAAGTAGACATGGTTTATTGTTATTGGCTTAATATTGACTAATAATTTAGTCTGATTAAGACTAGGACTATTTTGGTGGTATTGCTACATGTTGTTTATTAGTTGATAAGGATCTATTTATTGCATTTTCTGTATATATGTTGCGAAGTACATACTTCATTCCTACTAATGCACCTAGCATGGTACATTAGTACTATTTATGGGTCGTATAACAACAAAAGAACTTTTTAAATTTTTTCTAATAAAAAACGTTGCCTGAAGTTGGTTATGTCCCTTTTGGCGATAGCTTTGCCATCTTTCACATTGTAGGGCGGTCTGCGGCTATTCCTGGATGCCCAGGGTGTACCTCTAAGTATATTTTCGGGGATACTGGTGCGAAGATAGTAATGTTATAAAAGCTGTGAGGATGGATGGACGTTTGTTCCTCTTTTACGCAAAAACTACAGAACTGAATTAATGGGGATTTTTCTGTTTAATCAGATATAATCAATCGTGCGAGATTTAGATGATCTAAGTATCAGTAGTAAGGGATTTAATGTTTTTTTTTATTGTTATTGTAACTCCGATATCATTACTAAAAATAAATCTTATTACTTCGAATCCAAATCTCATGTTTTTGAAACCCACGCTCTGTCTATCAAGTGTCAAGGTGTCACTTTACAGTGAGAGCAATTTCCGGTTGGAAATATGTATCACTAATAATACATATCATATATAAAGGGTGAAAATCCAAAAATATCACACTAAGTGTTTTGGTGTACGGCACTGACTAACAGTACAGTACAGTATCTTCACGTCCGTATCCCCGAAGAGGTAGGCAGAGGTACAACCAGGTCACCGATGGCTAGCCGAAGACATTAAGTCTCACAATGTGATACGTGGCCCGTCATGTACACGGGCATCGTTATTATTTTTTACGTTTTCTGTGTTGTTGCCCGGGTGGAAGGCATAATGTGTAAGACTACTGGCTACCCTGCTCTTCGGACCGGAACACGACAGAACCATAGTTGGTAGATTCATAGCGACAAGTTGCTGCACTACATTACCACATGGTGGTGATCTTGTTAGATGACTAATTTAAACTATGTGTCCACTCCTTAGAGAGAAAGGAGTCTGTCTCCTTCCCAGACAGCCTCTTAAGATTTGTCAGACAGGGAGGGAGATGGTTTTCTCTATACAACCAACACGGAGGAATATGCAATGAAAAGTTGCTTGCACGGTTAAAAGTTCAGTGCTGGAAACAAGATAACCGTTATCCGTTAAGACTATTCGCTAATTGATTTTGAAGTGAAAACTTTTTAGCGGCGTTGCGTACTTGTTTTGAATGGGTAAAAACTTCTAAACTCGCGTCAGAATACGTGACCTGATCGAAAATTCGTAAGACGGCACAGAGCGCTTGCGCGAATGTTCGTATTGTCATGTTTGTGTACGATAGCGTAATAAATAAATATAATATTCTACTACTAAATGATAGTACTTTGATACTGATAATTAAAGCGATTCGTGCAAAATTATTCCCTAACCATTCCAAAATATCAAAAATGCACAACGTTAATATTCAAATTTTCGCTTTTGCCGGCACTCCCGGAGTGCAACCCGTTGTTTTTTCATTATTTCTCCTTTATCGTTATTCTTATTAGATAATAAGAAAAAGATCAAACAGGTGAATTTTAAATGTAGTAATACTTATACATGCAGTCGAAAAGTCAGACTGTCTGCGAGTGTAACGGAAATTGTTTGTAAATGCGCCAAGTTTGCAGTGAAAGTAGTTGCGGTACCGATGATACAATTGGTGTAATAGGTCATCGAGATACGTCACATGCTAGCTGGATTTTAGAAATACTGATTCTCAAAACCACTACATACAATGATATTCTTCATAGTATTGGAAGTTGGCACTATATTGGATTCATAGTATTCTATACAGAACAATGGATATGCAAAAAAGACTTTTATTACAATTGGTACTTATCTCATCTAGTTACACTTTAAGATTCAGTTTTTTTAATGAAATTGGGAGGCAAACAAGCAGCCGGATTTCCTGATGGTAAACTTAGTTTACTCTTACCACCATTATAACCGCGCCCTATTTCGCTGTCTTTTCACTTAAAAAAAAAATCTTGCC
>NJDD01000230.1:147625-174744 GCA_002245505.1 Calephelis nemesis
CTGTCCTTATGTCCCTCTGTATGCTTAAATTTTTTAAACTTAGCAACGGATTTTGATGCGTTTTTTTAAATAGACCAAGTGATTAAAGAGGAAGGTTTATATGTGTATTTGATATCCGCGCGAAGCAGGGGTGGGCCGCTAGTACACTTATATAGTGATATGTTTAAAAAGGCGGCGTGTATTTCTTTTTATCAGTTTATTTGGTTCCTGTATTTTTTATTAATGTAATCTATTATTTGATAGAAAGTAATGCTGGAGTCAAGAATGTTGATGCACTAAGCTACTTATATAGTCTTAAAAAGATATCTAAGTTGTATTTCACTAGAAAGACATTCCCAATCCTTAGGATTGTGAGTGAAGAGGAGGAGGAGGAGGATCTCTTGGGATGCCTACAAAGTAGGAATCTAACTTCAAACTAAAAACTATCTGGTAACAGTTAATATGATGAGCTATAAAATTGTAAAAACATGGGAAACGACGACTAAGAAATAAGTATAAGAGAAAAGCAGAACTTGTGTTTATTGACGCATTGCTAATTATAATGGTGGGATCACAACAGTAGGTATGGACGTCGATGCGATAATTTGCTCTTTAATTCTATAACACTGATACTACGAAAAACATAACGTTCCATTTCATATGGCCGGGTGATATAACGGTGTAGAGCTACACCGAAAGTTTCAATTATGATTAAGTTATTAGTTTATCTAGAGATGAACACTGAACTGTCAATACCGCGATAGAATGTTACTAATTAGGTACACAAAATATGGTTTATATTGAGACATATTGTGAAACTGGTATAGACAGAAGTTTCTAAACAAATTTGGAACTCTTGCTCGATTGTTTGCACATTAAAGGTTTTTCTTTACCAACTAATATTGATATTGTTTTCACTAAATAAAAGGAAGATTTTTTAGCTTAACATCAACATTGTTTAAGTAAAATGGAAGATCTGGATATTTTCAATTAAAATAACAAGGTGGGAAAATATTTCTACCACGAAGGCGAACTGTTAATAATTGTTAGTTTTTTTAACGCGACGTAACTGGATCGCTGTTCACGGTGTGGCCTAGCCCTAGCATTACGACATGAATCACGGTAGAAAGTCTGCCAATACATTTATCACCTAACAGATACAAAGTATGTATGTGTGTTCATGTTACACACGGTGTAAGAACTCCCGTTAACAAACACGTACTAAACAGCTTTCGATTGTACGCCTATCGTTGTATCAAAGTAAGCATTAAGCATTGTTTAATTCTGTTACTCAAAGGTTAGTACTTATTCGACCGCCTTTTTAGTTGAATATGCACACGACAGATCCAGAAAACCAATTCAATTCTAATCCCTCTCAAAGAGGTAGGCATTTGTGTAACCAGGGCACCCACGGTTAACCAAATGTGATAACAGACTGTTTTAAATCTACTACTAGAATGATAAGTTGTTGAAGTAAAATTACTGGAAACCATGGAGGCGAAATAGTATCTATGGTACTACTATTTCAATTATGCGCTACGGATTTACACTTTTTACTTTAATTTTTAAATTGGCTGAGCCAATCTAAATTTAAGCGAAAAGATTAATTATGTAATAACAACTCTATACAGATATATTTAAAATACATTCGTATTTCCGAAGCTTGACGAATATAGCCGAAGCGCATAATTTAAATAGTACTACGATACTGACACTATAGCCGGAATAATAGATAAGGTGAAGATCCCAATCCTGCACAGTTGTTAAGTCTACCAACAAGGCATCATACAATATATAACCTTCCGTTTCCCTCTTACCTGCTGGCAGGTGACCTATATTCTTCAAAGGAAAATTAGTCTGTTTCTCGTGCAGTGCGATGCATTTAGTGTATCAATTATAAAAGCTTTTAGTCCTCCCCGGGGATGTCATGCATTAGCAGCGGCACCAGGTGCAGTTATCTAGAATTAGGTTAATTTTTATTGCGCTGCTGTTAGAGTAACGCATTAATATGCTCAGCGACATAACTTTAAATTTAACTTTACCCAGTAACCTTATATGCACCAAAAATATGTAACAAAAAAAAAACATCTTAAATCATAAATCTTTATTTGCCAGACAAATGACTACAAAAAGGCGAAATGTTATATTGATTAAACTACATTTCTTTAAATTATTTCTTTTAAGACTGTCAAAAGGGTTTTCCTTCTGTGTTTATGTGCATATAAGTATTTCTTTATTCTACCATAACGTTTAGATGCCTGAACAATAAACAGATTTGGATGAGATTTTGTTAGAATCCGTATCCTGTAGATTTTCCCAAAGAAGAATGACAAAAAAAAACAAAACTTGTTATGTTATGTTGTCTGTATCGTAATATACTTATTATGTTGTCTGAATACAGAGAAAAAGCTTAGATTTTAATTTAGGTACTATCATTCAAAAAGTGACAACCCTAAAACATTTTTAATCAAAGTCGTCATAAACAATGTCAACAAAAACTCATCCATTTTTTAATACTCGCTCTTTTGTGATGTGGTAATATTTAAAAACAATCATGGGAATCAAAAGTTGAATTCCAGTTTTAAGTAATATTTCGAGAATATACCAGCAACCCAGACTTGTCCCAATAAGGAAACAAAAACGTTTCGGTAATAGGCGTGTAAGTCATTGAATATAATCGATATATTAATCACAAAACGTTTAGCTTAACTATTGATGTAATTATCTAAATGTGTTTAAGATAGAGGCTCGATTAAGTGTTATATTTGTTTCGATAACTTGTTTGTGTTTTTGCTTGCGTAAGTTGCCCAGGTGTTTAAATAAAATAAGCCATGTCATTAGTGCTAGTAGTCTTCAGCTGATAAAAAAAATTGATATTTTACATCAACTTCCCACTTTCTCCCATGCTGAGACCTATCTCTTCGTGTCCTGGGAGAACGAACAGGAGAGACGCGAGAGGTAATTGCTAGATTCGATCGTTTTATTTAATGTCGGTGGTGTTCTGTTAAGAATTTAAAGCTCTTTTAGGATAAATCCTTTTTTAACAAAAACAATTAATCATGTTAATATTCGATGTTTTCCATCGTCGGCGCTTGGTAAAACTTCCAAATATTCATATTTTTAAATGAAGAAACACTTGTACTGTTTTACGTATCACATATTTCAAATAGAATTGAACACATCCCCCCTATTAAATATTTTCTAGTAATTTAATATAATCTAATAAGTAACATAATTTTTTTGTCATAAATTCAATTAAGTAATAACGTTTCAGTTGTATTATTATTATTATTGCTTTATTGACTGCTTACTGCTTATTTTATAGTGACATATCCTTTAATTTTTATTTATTTTCATGTTGGATATTTTTCCTATGTAATTATATAGTTTTAATTTAAATAATTTAACTTTTAATAATTAATTATATAATTAGTTACTTATTTTTTATTTTGACATTTACATTTAATTTAATATTACTTTTTTAATTTTGACATGGACATTTATTATTTTTTCTTTTATTTTTCTTTTATTCAACTGACTTAAGCATAAATAGTTAAGTTTTACATATGTATAAACAGCAAATTTAATTTAGTAATTAATTATTTAAATGGAGGTAATTAACATGTTATTTATTATTGTTTTCTCAAATTGTAGTAATTTCCCGATTTAGTGGGGAAAAAATCAATAGCTTGCAACCCCATTGTATAACGCATTAAAGTTTTCTGTATCTACCCACTATGAAATTAATTTATGTTTATTATTCAAAAATATTGTTCAGTAATTTAAGTTCTAGCCCTAATGATGCTGTCATAAGCGAAATATATTTATAAAATGATAAAGTATAAGTGATACGTAAAACAGTACAAGTGTTTCTTCATTTAAAAATATGAATGCTAAAATTCGTTACAGGAATTCTAGTAGATAAATAGGACTTCGAGTTTTGCCCTGTCTTTTCGTAACATTCCAGAAGATAAAACGTTACGTGCGAGCAGAATGCAGACGGGCAGACAGAGAAATATTTATAAACTGGCTTAACATTTCGATTGTCGCATTTAGATCTATCTTCTCCAAATCAAATTCTACAAGTCTTGCGTGCAAAAAAGAACATTACAATCGGTATACTAGAGAACGTTCTAGACAAAATACAAACAGACAAAAACCTAAAGTAACTAAATGCTTTCTTTTGACCATTTTGAAAAATACTTTATCAAAATGTATTTAGGTAGTTAATTTACTCTCCTACTGTCTTATTAATAAACATGGAGTAAGGTCTTTATTAAGCTCTAAACTCCTTTGCAGAATAGACCATTTGCCATTATGCCAGGCAACTCGTAAATGCCGAGCATCTATTCCCTGCCGTCATAACGTCAGCGTTTGCCGTTGACGTGTTCCGGTTCGTAGGGAGAGGTAGCCGGTAAAATTACTTTTGCTCGAGGCCTAAACACCGTCTACAGATTGGCAACGCCCCATTACCCCCTTAAGTGTATCTAGGCGGCGTCAATTTCTTACTATCAGGATATCTGTCTACTTAATTGCCTTCCAGTATCATAGAAAAAAACTGTGATACAGACTGTAATGTCAACTTAACTTACTCCTACTTCAATCCACGTTATAATAGGTGCATAGAGATTTTTATATATATGCGGGAGAATTAAACGCGTACGAACACGCGGACAGGAGCTAGTTATTAATGATTTCTTCCTTGTGATTGTAATGTTGATTGTGCGCTGAGTTGGATAATGAATGCGGCAGTAATTTCGAGGTATTATATCTCAAGGACGTTTTGTATTAACGCTAGCCTGAATAAATTGCGAAATGTTTATTTTAGGTACTGTACACGTATTAAGATTTACTATAACTGGAAGTGTTATTTAACATCTAAATATTATTCACAACTGAATTAAAAAAACATAAGATATACAACAAAAAGATTGTAAACTTAACTCTAATTAAAGCAGTTTTGAGTATACTAGTTATTCATTTATTTTTTTGTCAATAAAACGTAAAAAAAGATAAATTATTTACTAGAACTACTACTACTACTAGAAATACTAGCTAAGCCGATAAACGTTGTCCTGTCCTACAATTGATTTGAAGATAAACTTTCTCGTGATAATAACCAACACAACAAAAAAAGAATAAGCAAAATTGGTCCATCCGTACATGCGCGATGCGATGAATAAGAGCCATGGGAATTAATCCATTTATTATTAACTAGCTTCCGCCTGCGACTCCGTCCGCGCGGATGTCGGTCTTCGCATGATAAAACTAAAAAATTAAGATTTTTTCACTTATTTTTTCAGGATATAAAGTATCCCATTTTATGCCCAAGAAAATAAGGTATAACTATGCCAAGTTTCATCGAAATCGAACCGTCAGTTTTCACGTGATGCCTAAACATACAGACAGACAAAAATTTTTTAATTACATTCTTGGGTTTGGTATCGATTCAGTGCTATTATTTTTTCAATATTTTTAATGTACAAAATTGACCCTTCTACAGATTTATTATATGTACAGATGCGAAAGTCTCTACTGTCTATGCCTGTCTTTTGCTCTTTTACGGCTAAATAACTGAACTGACTTTGATGAAATTTGATATGCAATTATTCATTTAGCTAAAACCAGAATTTGAACATAGTTATTTTTCATTAAATCAACCCTCAAAGGACTTTAGGGGATGAAAGTTTGTTTGAAAATCATAACTATTCTACGATGACAACGTCGCTGATAAACACATAGTTGTCCTAAAGTATATAAGTAGATATAAAATAAAATGTCACTGGAGAATTCATCAGTATAAACAAGCACTTCCGTCATAAAATGTTACACCAGTTTCATCACCAATGACGTACGTAATTCAGATTGTCCTAATACCATGTAAATCGCACACACGTTCACAGAGCATTTACCATGAGTTGGTATTGACAACGTTCGGTAAGTTACGTGTCGAAATCTAACACTTTTGGTCTAAAAATATGTTTCTCTTCGTTACCAATAGAGGCGCTGTTCAAAGTTTTCATACATATAATTTACAGAAGATTAACGAGTATAGTAAACTTGACAAGCCGTAAACTCATGGTAAGGGCTCTGGGGGTGATTATGCATCTCAGTTGCCAACTCAAACTGCAAAAGTGTACATCAAATGACGTCATTTGTGTTTGCTATCTCTACTGTATTTCTGTTGCCCACTGGAGTTTGGAGATAGCAAATATAAAACACGTCATTTGACAGCTATTTGATGTACACTTTTCCATTTTGAGTGGGCAACTGAGTTACACAATCAGCACCCTGGTCTACTATAGAAATAGTTACGACACACGTGTGAAACAATTTTAATAAGTGTTCTACGAGTATAAACCAGTAAGCCTCAATGACCAATAACTGATAGAGAATCCAGTATAACTTATTGTCTTGGACAAGGAGAAATAATTACATATAATAAATCTGTAGAAGGGTCAATTCTGTACATTGAAAACATTGAAAAAATAAATAGCAGAGGGTGTTACTGGATCGATACCAAACCCAAATATGTAATTAAAATTTTTTTTTGTCTATTTGTCTGTCTGTATTTTCAGGCATCATGTGAAAACTAAAGGTTCGATTTCGATGAAACTTGGTATATATATATAAGATACTTTTTATCCTGAAAAAATACGTAGAAAAAAAATCTTAATTTTTGAGTTTTATCACGCGAAGACCGACATGCACGCGGACGGAGTCGCGGGCGAAAGCTAGTAATTACATAAAGACTCCTTTTCACCGGTTCGAAAAAGAGGAGGTTATTTATCCGACGGTATGTTTTTTGTGTATGTTTGATAAGAGGTTACTGGGGCAATAGGTAACTAACAAATTTATTCTTTTTTGAAGAGGTTTGATGATTCCGAAGTTGTCCTATATTAATTTTAACATGAGCGACATATGGTTTTTTGTTAAGGTAAGGTTTACTTAATCCTACTAATGTTATAATTGCGATAGTTTGTACGAGTGTTTGTTACTCCTTCACAACTTGGATTAACACTTTTTATTTCGATGACATATCTACATTGATGTTAATATAATTGTAGCGCGGTAAAACTGCAAAAAAATCGACTTCGAGTTCTGTAAGTCATTTATGTCAAAACGAGTACTTTCCTCGATTTCCTGAGATGACGTGATCAAATTCTGTTAAAAATGTATGTGGGACCATCTGGGAATTATTTACTTTGTTTCGAAAAAATAAAAAACGCGATATGGGAATAACTGCATTAGTTTTTTTTTGCACTTTGAACTTTTATATTAAAGGTTGGATTTATGGGTGATCATTATTCAATCGCCCCAGGACGGCTGAAGGTACAAAAATAATAAATTGGGTTTCTTAATAATAATTAATATTCTCGAAAGTAATTTCGGAGTTCTGCGAAAAACATTTATTAGACAGACACAGTTTACATTGAAATTTTATGAGACTAATACAAAAAATTTAATTAAATTATCTTCAAATATACGGAATATTTGAAGATAATTAAAATTAAACAAAATATTCAAAAACTGGCAAAACGGGACTTGGCTGTTTTGAGCTCAGATAAAGTATCCCCGTTTTGAGTCTTTACTGTCAGATCTTTGAGTGTTGAATCAACCGTCAGATAGACGTCAATTGTCTTATTATTGCCCGGTTCCTATAATAAACGAAACGTCATCAAAAAGTTTAACTACTCGTAGTTTGCCCAAAAGCAAAAAACGAGCAACCGTATTTAGGTATTTTACTATTGGTAATAACTACCATCCGTAAACAAAAATAGTAAGCGGGCTGATTATATATCTTAGTAAAATGGAAAATACACTAGGAGATGCCAATAGTTACATAGATGGAAGACCGAAATTTTGATTCTGTAGCTATCTGTTTAACTGAATATTCGTCGAGTAACAAAGTTATATATTATAATTAGCTGTATTTATTAGTAGAGTGCTTCGCATATCTAACTGAATATTTCTCTCAAAGCGTTGCAGGTAGCCAGGTGTGAAAGCTTTTGTTTTGACGAAACAACTGATGCCTGAAACAAGAACTTTGTACTAACTCCAACTCATGCAAATTTATTTAGATTTTGAGTTGCAATATATACAGAAATGCCAATAAATCTTCAAGTTACAAATATTTAATATTGTTAGTAAATTAAGTTATGATTTTGTCTCTATAAATTAACATTTAAAGAGATTTATATATGACTATTTATAAGTTTGTGTTTTTATACATACTAGTGGTCGCCCATTGGTCGAAACTCGACCATAGTAAATTTTAATATCTTGTTGATAAGATCGCCATCTTAATTTCTCAAGACCAACTACTTTGTTTCCAAACTTTCATCTGTGATCTTTTATCGTTATCATCAATATAGTAAGTGTGCCAAATTTTATGCTAGTGCGTTCGCACAACTTTCGTAAAAATGGGGTCCAAAGTTTTGGCATCATGTATTAATATATATAGATACCTTTACAAGGGTTGATTGAAAAGTACTCGGCCTAACACAGATCCATTTAATTTTAAAAATCAAATCTACTCACATTATTTAATTCGGTTTAGAAAAGTTAATTGTTTGAAGTTCGAAACATGTGCAACGACTAGTTGTAATTTTATATTTTTTTTAACCGAATGGGAGATGGCAAAAGTGCATCGATGGTGATTATATGGAAAAATAAAAATATGGCTGATTTAGTATATGTTTATTTTCTTTGTTAGGCCGAATACTTTTATTATTACGAATTACAAATACATATTTCTGGAGTTAGTTCAAAAGGGATGTTGCGAAGGTTCTCATCACACACAGAAGGTTACACATATGTACATACGTATACGATAAAGTGTCACGTGTCACGATATCTTAAAGCTTAACCAAAGCTTACCTTATGTCTTTAGACGACGTTTTTGCCAATAGGAAGTTTGTAGCCTGATTGCTTTCCTATACAATGACTAAGCATTTAGGATTAGCTGAGGGTTTTGCTCTGGATAAAGCGCGCGACAATGTAGAAGCCCTTACACCAAAAACAAAAACATTAATCCCAGAAACCTACACCCAGAACGTAAGTAACGTTTAAAAAACTTGTTGTTAACTTTACTTTTTGTTATTCGGATTTTTTCTAAGTCATTGTTAATATTATGATAATACGTTTAGTGATGTCATGTTACCTCGAGTTTGAGGTTAGTATTTTGCGACGTAACAAAGTGTTTATTGTTCATTTAGCATAATTATGCATTACCAATTTTAGTTTGAAAAATATAGTTAATGGTGGTGAACCTGCTGTACACAAACTTAACTCATTTTAGTTGTAGATGTATGCTATCTTTTTCAAATGGAACAACAAGAAAAGAGATGAACATATTATACATGTCAGGCTACCGGACAATTTAATCTTATATAGAAAATTCTCTTGTCGCATTGTTAGTTTACCGTATTCCTCCTAAACGGCTTTACCGAATTTCACGAAATTTGTTGTGCATATTCAGTAGGTCTGAGAATCGGCTACTATCTACTTTTCATACCCGTGATAAGGGTGACTCACCACATTTTTTTACTTAAATCACGTTATAAAAAATAGCAGAACAACGTCTGCTGGGTCAGCTTGTAATATATCATCTTGTATTGTAACGTTTTTAATCAACGTTTTCCGAGGAACAGTTTAATCGTCTCTAAAAATGACTCATTTGATAGCACTAAAATTGGTTTATCTCTTTCTATAACTTTTGTTGAAAGAAGATAGCGATAACTTAATATTAGTTCAGTGAATGCGCTGTAAAGTTACAACCAATGGCGATTATTGTTGCACTGTTTGTAGTAAAGCTTACTATACCTTTATTTATAAACAGGAAATTTGATCTTACCTGTAAGAAAAAAGATATTAGTACTTACAATGTCAGTCGTATACATTACCTACATATCATATTTTTATTTTACCACTTGCAAAATCATATATATAATATATTTTTATTAAAATGACTTGATTATGATTTTACAAAATGTTTTGAACTTATTTAAGCTATTAATTTCTTAATCGTGCGGGTTGTTAGCTTCAGTGCGATTACGAACTTAAAAATTTAGATTTGCACTTATTTAAGTGCACCTAAATAAAATAATTAATTAAAATGACAGACATCTTGAAATAGTTTGGTTTTTTGTTCAGAAATAACAGCGTTTGGCATATTATTAGTAACTAAAAGTTTTGAGACACTAAAAAATTTAAATTCACAATTTTCTCCTGTAAAGATGTGATGCACATGCATGCGGTAGCAAACGCAACGTCTTTCAGCTACCAGACTGCCCATACGCTCTTCGGAAGAGCATGAGAGCGTTTTGTAATGAGGACTACAACAAATGATATTTATTATTTACATATAAAAAATAACATTTCCAAGTATTGATCTGCTGAGCACAATAGAACATCTCTGCCACGCATCTCGTAAGAAGCGAGCACAGGTTAAAATATACCTAGCTTATTACCAATAAGATAACTAGTGACCGAGTGCTGTGCAGCAATTTGTCCAGGTAGATAGATAGATATCCAGCGAGTTACTTACTATCGCCATATAGACTGTTGTCATGTTCTGTCCGGAGGGTTCGGTAGCCAGTAGACTTGCACAAAAGGGCTAACAGCCCGGCCACAGGACAGTGACAGACTTTTAACATCTATGGTATCTATAGAACATAGTCGTCTCTGAGAGACTGAGAGACGACCGAGAGAGCCGAGTATTTATTTGTTGATATCACAAAAAAAATCTTTAATATGACTCTAGTACCAATGCATATTCACTGTTAACTAAATCAAAGTTTCAAACTAGTATTTTATTTTTCTAATCAATCAAACTTTCAAACAGCCAGCTTGCGATAGTGATATATGCCGTTAATAATGAACGCTATATCTGTTAACATCTAGTGTCTTAATCGATCTATCTTTGTTGCATAACGCAACATAAATACCTGTAATAGTAGATTATATAAAATGTGCACATTAGGACTCGTTTATATAGCACTTAAAAATTTATCTGTTTGAACTAAATGTATATTTGAGATCTTTAAGCAATAATAGAACACTTTCTAAATTTAAAAAAGTCGTTTTACTCTTTGTTTTTTTTTTGTGAAATTAATAATTTTTGAAGGATACAATACGACCAATTTTTTACACTCAAATAAATCTTACACTCCAGTAGGCCTATCTCTATCTGTAGATAGGTAATTGAAAACGGCAATTAGGAAGGAAGGTTCAAGTTACAACTGAAAATCTAAGGTCGGTTAAGTAAAAACGTCTAAATTTACTAGCTAAATGAATAATATTATTAAAAATATTTGCACGTCACAATGTGGTAGAATGTGTTGGTATAAACAAATGTATTTGTTACAAGTTCTAATACACATATTCAGCAAATAAACAAATTTCATTTCATTTTCGCAACTGTTGCGAGTTAAGTGTATCTGTTCTTTAAATTCTCAATCAGTTTCAAAAATACTCATTTTTTTTACATTGATAAGCTGCAATAAACTGCATAATCAATCCATATCTGAACCACCACATTTGCCGACACCATACCAAGGCAACATTGCATACTATTCTTATAACTGTGAAATCTTTAGCTTTCTCTTAATAAAGCTATTATCAGACAACATGCAATGATAGTAATTTGTGGGGTTTAGAACGACACAATTTATAAATTAGACTTGCTCTTTCCACAATTTTATCACTTTCTTACTTAATATAAATCTAATAACAATAATGTTTAGAATAACAATAACCCTTTCGATATCTTTTTATTTCACTGTCGATTGACACTACAAATTAAGATTCTGTCACAGCTGTATTGGGTAATGGTTTTTCGTGGCACCAGCTCTTAAATGTCGAACATACGTTTATTTGCCAATAACATCGTGATTAATTAAAACATCTCAATTACTTGCAGATTGTACAATTTCTTGCTCACCAACTTATACTATTAAAAACTTTTTTAAATTAACAACAGGCATACCTACAAGTGGGCTCATGATGGAAAAGGTCACCGCAGCCTGTGGCTATACGCAATGAGAAAGTAACCAATGCTACTTTTTATGAAATTTTATTTAAAATCTGTACAATATATTATTTCTTGGTTATGGTTGGTGGTATCTGTACAGCAAATCGTCCGGGAAGGGTCATCGCCTTACTTATTCTTGCCGCCATAACAACTCCGTCATGTTCCGGTCCGGATGGTAGAATAGCCGGTAGACTTGCATAATAGTCTTAACATCCCGGCCGCAGGACAGTGACGCACCTGTAACATCTATAGGCCGCGGTTGTCTCTTACCATCAGGAGAGCCATGTGCTTGTTCGCTGGTGTATCACATTAAAAAAAAATTACACACTGATATACAAAACACAAGCAGACTTGAATCTTAATGCAGTGTAGTTAATAAGTGTAGCAAGTCTCAAATATCGCAATGAGGGAGTAGAGCCGATTTACAGAATACCCATGCTTGTCAATCGAAATTGAAACTTAAGACGTTAATTAAAGCTCATATAGCATTAAGCTGAAAACTTGTCAAATTGTGACGTAAAGATTTTTAGTACTTGTTTTTTCGTAAGACTCTTCAAGAGGTACCTCAACTGAATCTACGTAAACTGCGGAGACAATGTTACCACCATGAATACGGTTCTTGTAATACACAGTTCGTATACATGAACCTTATATACAATACTGTAGATGGAGTTTTGGCGAGAGAAAAAAAGAGATGGTAATTATTGAGTTTCGTGTTTGAAATGCAGCGAAATAAAATAATTTTGGTGGCATTTTGTACAGTTTTGTTCAGTTAAAATGAAAAAATGAAATAATCTTAAAGAAATTAGTGTATCGTGCTTTTCCTCGTTCCTGTCCAAATTCTCTAAAGGAGCTTGAGTAAAGAGGCCACCGCGTTTCAAGAACCTAACATGATTTTGTTAGTCAACTAATCACTAATAATTTTGAATATTTTCTTTGTTTTTGTTACATCTGGTAACTTCATTCAAATTTCAACTTAACTAATGGCAAATGCTAACGCCAATGCCAAAAACGAAAGAAAAAAAACAATACTTAGATGACGTCCAAGCATGAAAAACCATTGCATATAGTTCGAATAAGGTTTTATATGAATAGTGTATATGTGAACGCGGCTTTAGCGAGTGAAGACAGGCCGTGAGAGAGTAAGGTGTGCGACCGTACGTAGGAACAGGGGCGCGTGAGTACGGGCCACACGTCTATGCTACACACATAACCAGGTCAACTGATTTTTCCTCATCGCATGTGAAGTGATCAAATGATAGCTAAAGGTTATTTATATAAGGGCCAAGAATGTTAATGATATTATTGATATATTTTGCTGCTATGTTCAGGCAACTTGTTTCATAATAATAAGTAAGTAATAAGTACTAGCCGACCCGGCAGACTTAGTATCGATTGACATTAACAACTACTACCAGTTTGCATGGAAAAGTGTACAAAAAGTAATACAGGTAATCTGTGTTCCAAATTTCAGACAAATCCGTTACCCATTTGAGCGTGAAAGATTACCAAACATACACACATCCTTATAAACTTTCGCATTTATAATAAGTAGGAAGTAGGATCTACAGAGACCATTCTCTTTTTATTGAGAAGTATATTGATTGTTATATTGTTGTTATATTTATATTGTTAGAAAAACACTACACATAATTAGAATATATTTAACTGGGTATACTTATTGTTTTTGAACACGTTCCATAGATATCTTTTCAATTATTTTTCTTTGAAGAATTCAACTTCGTTATCCATTTGGTTGGCGTAAGCCATGCTTTATTAGCAATTATGTTTATAAAAATTAAAGTCTCAATTTATGTTTGTACTCCCTGAGATTATTCTATATATAGAATATATTTACCAAATTTTCCAACGGTAAACATTTTATACCAAAACAATCTGGAATTAGCGAATAAAGGATGCTTATTATTTAAAAATGGGTGTATTTTGCTTTAATATAAATAGATATAAACGAACTGACGAACTCAAACAACAGATTTGTTTTTACAGTATAACTTAAAAAAGTCTCTTCACGCCCATATCCCCCAAGGAAGTAGGTAGAGGCACAACCAGAGCATCCACGACTAGCCGAAGATTGTCTCACAATGTGACAGGTGGCAAGTCTATCGCCGACCGGGCACATATCCAATCCCAGGCATCGTTATTTTTATAAGACAATTGAAAATACAAATTTTTTTGTTTTTTTTGTAGCCCGACCCGGTGATCGAACCCGGGACCTCAACAAGTCAAGTCCGACGCCGGGCCGCTAGACCACAGAGGGTATTACTGTGTAACTTAAACTAGGTATTCGATATTTTATTTAGATATTATATTATATGAAGATACTTATTATATTATATAAAAATGAGTATTTATTTCTCTTGGTCATCGAATAACGCGGCCATCCTATCGGTGGACTAATTTAAATACATATTTTTTGTTGTGTTACCGTCAGGAAAATCTTCATATGAAGGGATAAACTGGGAAAATAGGAAAATCAATACTTTAATTTTTCCTAATATAAACTGTTAGTATCTTCAGTACGAAGTTCGCAAGGTCGACTAGTTTTTAATTTATTAATCCATGCCAATGTGCGCTGATTTGTACTTCTCTTACGGCCAATGTTAATAATATTTCTCTAAAGATGGATTTCAAGCAATCTAGATAGCTGCGTATCCGCCGGCCTATCCTATACCTAATTGCCATATTTATCCAGTCCACAGATATGTTATTGGCAAGCGATAACATAAAATGGATCAAAATATTAATCTTGGACAGCAAGTTTTGGATTAGGATTGATTATTAATATTGGCCGTATTATTAATATTAATAATCATTAATATTGTCCGTTAAACTGTAACGAAGCAATGTTATGACATAAGTTTTGTGTGTGAAGATAGTTAAGACTTTTGAGATAGGCAACTTTTTATTTCTAAACGGGAAACGCCAAAGCCATATTCCTGTCAGTTTGTATGAAGATAGAACTAACTATGTATATTACATTACCGTAGTTTTGCCGTTCGCAAGCAAACTTACAGACCGAAAAACATTTTAGGTTTTGTGTCGTCTTATTAACACTTTTTCTATTTATTAGCTATAATAAATAGAAAAAGTGTGTGTCTTTTTCTATTTATTAGCTATAATAAATAGAAAAAGTGTGTGTGTCAGTGTTCGCCACTGTTGTGTTAATTTTTTTACGTGAGAGATTAGAGCACACGCCTCTCCTGATGGTAAGAGACGACAGTGATCAATAGACACCATAGATAGTACCATAGATGGATGATGTCATCGCTTTCCTGAGGCCAAGGTGTTGGTCTGACCAATAACCTAACCAATAACCGCAATCAGTCAGAAGCTTATCCTTGGTCTTAGATTGGCAGCGCAGCATCACCACTTTTGTTATCTAAATGTAACTTGCTTTTCTCATCGTCAGTAATTCCGTCAGTAATTCCAATGTCTTAAAATATTTTTATACAGGTCTTTTACGAGCCTGTGTGTAGTAAGTCTCATTTCGTGAGTGACACATGTTTTATCCACTATATATTAGTAAGATGATGATAAAAACATAAAGCAGGTACCTGCCATCGCAATCAGTCACGTACTTGTCTTGTGGGTACGTAATATTTTATTGGAAGATTCAATAAGATATGTTTATTTTACCGCATGTAAAAACCATCTTTTTTTTGTTTTAGGTAAGCTATTGACCGATCAAAAATCTACACGTATCACGGATCCATTTAATAATTCAATTTCTTTCTTCTTTAGAAAGATCTAAGATATTTATTAAAAAAAAAAACTAGGTAGTCGGTGCCAAGCCAATTTAATACTTACCTACTTATAATATAATAATTAGTTTAAGGCTTGGCACCGATTTCAAACCTATTAGTAAATGGGGCATTTAAATAATAGGAAGTATTAATTATTATTAAATATTTATTATTTTTTACTTTTTAATTTTGAAGTCGGTATTTATTAACGTACTTATTTTTATTTAATATTTTTTAGTTTATTGCTGATATGGACTAATTTAATAAAAATAAACATCGGGATAGGTGAATGTAGATGAAAAATGCTCATAAAATAAAAGCTAAAGCGCCTACCTTAATCAAATTTTTATGGCACCAATTCGAAGCTATTCCGTATCAAAATAACAAAAGAATTACGTAAATCGGTTCAGAAAACTCGGAGAAATCGGTGTAAATACATAAAAAAAATATACCGGCCGAGTTGAGAACCTCCTAGTTTTTAAAACTCTGTTAATAAATCACAGTCGTAATCTATATATGGGCCCTTTAACTGCAGCTATTAACGACCTATCAAAATATGCAGATGTCACCGATCCATTTAACTTATTACATTTCATTCTAGATCAGGAGTGAGCAAATTCTTTTGACCGCGGGCCGGTAAGTTAAAAAAAATTGTGGCGGGCCAGTAAATTATAATTAATCTTGAGACGGGCCGATTTATTAAAACACCTAAAAATAGCAGTAAATAATACGATTACAAATCGTTGTATAAAGATAACATAAGGCATTATTTTTTTATTTTACAATCGTTTATTAATAAAAAATCTATTTATGAAGTCTTAACATACGAAATACGAATTGAAGTAACGATTCGATATCTTAATTGTTCAAATTTCAATAGTTTTTTAACATTTCGACCATTAATTATTTTAAGGAGGTTCATATTTTTTCCAAAAAAAACCCTCGGCGGGCCGGATTAAAACCTCTTAAGGGCCGGATCCGGCCCGCGGGCCGTAATTTGCCCACGCCTGTTCTAGACCTAAGATATTTGCTGTAAACAAACCACACCTACAATGCTATATATTATGGTCCTCCAACTGAAAAAATCTATCGAAAATCTGCAATAATCACAGATCCATATTTTTCTTCCTTAGAAAGATTTAAGATCTTGGTTCGATTACAACATATAATTGTAATCGAACCAAGAATGAATTAAGTTTCTTCCGAAATAGGTGTTCAAATTTTAGACAGCGTTCAGTACTTTGATTTTCATGCCATAAAACGTAGCTAAAATAGTTTTTCGCATAAATGTTTTGGTATATCAGAATAATCTGTGAGTGAAAGCTAGTTATCTATAAACTAGTGTGTTTATTATTTCATAATAACCTCTTTTCCATAAGCCCATAATAGTTATTATATTCCATCACTAATATGAAAACAATCCTTTAATACCATGTCCATGTTTGTACGGAACAGATATGGATTAACAGCTAAGCCTTTATCAATTAGATTGAGTGCAGTTCAAAATTCAAATGGAGCACTGACAAATCCAGAAATACATGTACAAATCATTTTACGTAAAACCAGCCGTTTTTCACAACTTCATTTGCGAAGGTTTAGTGTTTCGGTTTTCCTCGATATTCTATCAAAAAAATTTGGCCTGGCTATTTTGCGCCCCCACCATAATCTTTATTCTGTTAGTTAGTATGCAGTCCACCCTTACTCTATCTACTATGTGTAACTACAAAAAAGTTGGTTTGTGTATGGTATGTGTGTGTGTTCTTTTATGATGTTCTTTCGCTAAATATCGAGAACAGCTTGACCGATTAGGCTAATTTTGATTTTGAACTATTTTGTGGAATTAAGGGTTTAGAAGATAAACTAAAAACTAAACTAATTAAAAACGAGGAAAATAGGAAAAAATGGCTTCTTAGGTTAGCTGTAAGATATTTCTTGTTAGAGATAAGCTTGCCTTTTTTAAAGTATTTATATTTGTATTTTCTCGCTGTCAATTCTCTATCACGTGTACAATAAAGTGTAAAATAAATAAATAAGTAAAGCAACAATTTAAGTATTCCCATACAAACAGAGAGGATGGTATCATTATCCATTATCACATTATATCTTTTTAAATTATGTGTTTACAAATTCTAAAATAAAAAAACAAATAATGCAGCGGCATGCCATAGTGGCCGGTTTGACATTACAACAGTAACTTGAATCAATTCATTTTTGAAAAAAAGTATTCAAGTGCTAGTCGAAATTACAAGTTTTTGTATTTATCACTAGTATGGCAAGTAATAATTCATTAAAATGTTTAATAAACGAAAATATAAAAGTTTACTTAGGTAACCGTCAAACCGATCTTTAGTGTGCTGCTTATGTATAATGCTTATGTGTAATGTTTAGTATATTGTTATCAAAATTTATAAGTGTTTAATAAAATGAAAATTTAAATGTTTACTTAGGTATTAGGTATTATTTGGTCGCCTCTGTGGTCGAGCGGTCTGGGTGTTGGACTTGACTGTGTGAGGTCTCTTGTCCGAATCCCGGGTCGGCCAACAAAAAGAAAATTGGATTTTTCCAATTTTCTAATAAAAAATATGTTGGTCGGGATTGGAAACGTGCCCGGTTGGCGATAGGCTTGCCACCTAACCCATTATGGGACTTAGTATCTTCGACTAACCGTGGGTGCCCTGGTTGTGCCTCTGCCTGCCTCTTCGGGGATATGGGCGTGAAGATACTTTTTTTTACTTATGTATTATACAAACGTCAAACCGACTTTTATAGTTTTCTGCTACTATATTGATATAAAGTTTTCGTAGTACAGAAATACTTCTCACTTTCAACAAAAATGACACATTAAATGAATAAATTTGACGTTCTGATTTTTCTCTCTGTAAAAGGATCTAAATTCTTAAAGGTTCCCGTCAAAAAATATTAGCATGCGAAATTTTTTTACGATCGGTTCATTACCTAAATTCGCAGTGACGCAATGCCAGAATAGATCAAAAAAAAATCTCTGTGGAAAAACTTGTCTTTCTAAATTTGAAAAATAAATCCGTAACTTAAACTCCGTAATTCAAATGAACGAAACGAAATGAGCAAGACATTTCGAGGTGTATTTAGGATACATAAAATAAAGACCTCTACGAAAATGAAGACTGTATGTCATTTTAGGAACATAATATAGTACAAACGCGTTAATATTATATCATTTTTAGCAGCCTTACCTACCTAACTTAAACTTTTACCGTAAGTAATTAAGTATCTTCACACCCATATTCCCGTCCGTTAAATGTTATCGCTAATCATAATTTTGTGGACATATTACACGAATTGATCTAACTGTAATTGCTAATTGTTTTTTTGGAATGTTTTCAGTCACAAACAGTTATGTGTTATGAGGACCTGAGCCTCGTCGATGATCGCTATCCCTTCTTAAAGTAGTAAAGAGTAAAGTAAAAGTAAAGTATCTTCACGCCTATATCCTCGGAAAGCTAGGCAGAGGCACAACATTGGGTGCCTTACCCACGACTAGCCGAATACACTAAGTCCCACAATGTGATAGTGGCAAGCCTTTTTACCAAACAGGCACATATCCAATTCCGACATTTTTATTAGAATATTGGAGAAACCTCATTTTCTTTTCGATGCATGCATGCATTTCGGGCATCGATCCCGCATGAAGTTGAGTTTTAATCCACTGGAGTTGAGTCCATGAGAGTTAGTCCACCTGACCATTTTCAAAGCTTGTTGGATGACATTGTTCCATTCCTTTTTCATTTACAGTTTGATAGTTGAATCTTTCACCCACAAATTATAAAGGCATATACTCGCTTTCAACGCCTTCATGATAAAGGAAGTGTAAAGAGCGATCTTTCCGCTTGTTCTCGTCTAGATATAATTTGTCTCATTTTCAGAAAATAAACAACAAAACAAAGCTCCTCCTACTTACAACTCAAGTACTGCGTAGGTATGTCTGGCAGACAAGTATCATCTACACTCCTTAAGAGGAGCTTAGGAAATAAGGATAATTGTGTTTACACGAACAAAATAGCTAGTGTCTGCGTTGAGCTAGTGCAGGGTAATTAGTACTTTTGTCTGATTGTTTGGGTTTTGCGGAAATAGGAAGGTACAGAAAGTCGTGTAATATATTATAAACTATATATGACAAGATATAAATATAATCGAAACATATTTTGATTAATGCAAATTCTTTTTAAATGTTCATATTTATAATTCAAATCTTGTGACAAACATTTTAGTAAGAATTATTAACCAGGTGACATTATTATTTTATTCTTTACTAGCAGCTCGCCATCAAAATTCATTGAATAGTTTTAAAGATTTAAGCATACAATTTGTTATATACTATGTAGTGATATACCTACATGAATTATCATTCAATACGTGAAAATATATCAACACTTTAACTTCAAAATCAATATCGCTGACAAAAGTGTTGAAAATTGTTACAATTTATTGTCCTTTAACAAGAACAGAACAATTCCATCGTAAGACACAATTTAAAAATTTGGTCCTTTTTTAATCCAGTCTTATTTCATAACTTTTATCTGTGATATTGATTTTAAAGTTGAAGTACTATGTTCTCACTTATAATTCATGAAGATATATAAGGTATAATAATGTCACTTAGTTAATAATTATTTAGTATCAAAACCCATCATGTAAGACGTTAAGCTTAATCTGTGATTACTAAAATATTCGTTACAAGATTTGATTTATACATAACAAAGCCTTTTTAGGGCAAGTTAAATAAAAGTTTAGTTATTGCTTTTTGCCTTAACTATACCTACAACTAAAAAGTCAGTGCTCGCCACTACCTTTTTGTTTTTTAAGCAGAGAGTACCGAGTATTAGTAGGTAAATATATGCTACAGGCCTAATTTCTCAGTTATTACGAAATATGTCAACATGTTTATTTTCCTATATTGTATCCAAACAACAAAATTTAGAAGGTTAGCTAAGACTGTTTGGTTAGGTATATTATTTATTGACGGACCCGGGAATCTAAAGCTTAAATGTAATTTAAATCTGGGATTAAAGCAAGATAGATAGATGATTATAAGTTACGTATTTCAGCCAAAATAACTTAAATGTAGTAAAACTGTGAAAAACGACTTCTATTTAAGTACAAATAAAGTAAAAGAGTGGTCGTTGGTCGAGTGGTTAGCGTACTACCAACCAACCAACCAACCGTACCAACAAACTATACTGACCAACCGTAAGGCTCGGATTCAATTCCCGACGGGGGCAGGCATTTATGTGATGAACATTAAGATGTTTGCGTTTCCGGGTCTGGGTGTTTATTAAATGTATTCTGTTATCTATTTAAGTATTTCTATGTACTAGTATCGTTAACTAACACCCATAACACAAGCATATAATTTGCTTACTTTGGGGTTAGATTCAATTTGTGTAACTTGTCCAGGAATATTTGTTTATTTCATTTCTCAATTTCAATGGGATTCCATTATAAGATTCAGATAAGGTGGTAATTACCACTTCGAATGTACGCTGTTACAAATTAATAAAGAAATTTTAATATCAGCTAATAATGGTTGGAGAAATCGATTAAAGGTCATTTAAAAAATTAGGAGTCTAATATACAACCTTCTAGCGTATTTCAAAATCGGTTAAAAATTAAAACAACACAATTTTATTCAAATATCTGTTCACGTAAAATGCTTGAGGTACATTTAAAACTCAAATTAAAACATTACCCACACTACCATGCATATGACACACACAAACAAAATGTGATTTAGGTTGCAATAACCCAAGTTTAATCAGGACAACAAAAAAAAAAACATCAAATAAAATTTAATAAACTTACTTTCTAAATTTTTATTGTGGCCCGACCCAGTGATCGAACCCGGGACATCATGAAGTCAAGTCCAACGTCGGACCGCTAAAGCACAGAGACGATAGTAAATGATATTTTAAAAAACCAATAAGGACAAAGGACATTTGTACCGACTCCGCGAAGGCTTAAAATGACTAGCTTATGTAACTGAAGTATATCCTGACACGTGCTTTGTTTGAAAAACTACAATCCTCATGTCTTTAATATCGTAGTTAGGGCTATGTTGTAGGGCTTACAATGGATGATAGGCAGGTTTTCGATAACCCTTAATTTACTACAAATAAAGTTCACATTTCCATAGCCGTCAGTTGAGGAGGTCTGAAGTTTTAACAACTCAATGTGCTACGTATTCTGTAATGGGGTACTTACGAGAATAATGTATGGAAAATACTTGAGCTGAATGTTCAAACTTTGCGCAAGTTAAGAACATAAGGTGACAAAGAAAATAAACATTTACTATGACAACAGGATACACTCTCACTCACTACTCACCAGTTACAATACCGATTTTCGACGAGGCTCAGAGCCTTTACCATGAGTTGGTATAGATTACCGAACGTAATCTATGACTATGACACTTTTGGCCCAAAAAAAGTGTTTCTCTTAGTTACGAGAAAGTTCAAAGTTTTCATAAAAATAATTTACAGAGACGGTAGCGAGTATAGTGAAATTGACAAGCTGAAAACTAAAACAACTGCAACTGTAAGTGTTCTGGTCCGATCCTTGAAGATAAGTGTGGGTTTGACAAGACATATTCCAAGAAAACAGTTTAGCTTATTTTGGAGTTAGATAAATTCCACAAAATTATGATTAGTGATAATATTTAATGGACGATCTAAGTATTGATTATATCTATGGTCAACGATTAGGTTTTATTACGATTACCTTTATTGTTTTATCTTGGTTAAAAGATTAAGTCAAACTTCGGCGTTAGATTCTTTACTATTTAGATTAAACCAAATTTCAAACTCAAAGTAAAATGTTTTATTTTATAAGTATTATAGTTTCACATCAGAATATTGTCTTGGATTTTTGGAAATTATATTAAGGAACTGTTTAGAAAACATTCACACCAGGTTCTTAAGCTATTTGTTTGATATGGATAAGCAAATATTAAAATGTTAAATAACTAATATAATAATTCTGTACATACTTTATAATAATTTGATAATTCGAACTAATTGACAATTTACTATAGCAACGCAGCATGAACTGCTTGATTGATAAAATTATATTAATAAATGATTAGTTTTAATGAGGACGCATGAAGTACTGTCTGGAAATACTAGTAAAGTTTCGCAAATTTTAAGGGAAGGACATCAATCTTATTTCAATTCTTTCTCATTTCTCGTAGGATTGAATACAGCGAGGTCGTAATGTCTTTTGTCTACTCCATTAACAAATTGATCTCTTTTATAAGATTAAAGATTGGCAGAACATTTGTCTTCAGACTGTATATCATATAGGTATTACAAAATCTCAAGAGAAAAGAGAAGTTGACGAAGTTGTTACGGAAACAATAATATGGGTGAGTTTCTGAGACTTTTCTTCGAGCAAAACATAAATTCATGATTATTCACACTACGAAATAATTACAGGATTAAATTAGATTGCATTTCACTTTTTTAATTACAAATTAAAATTTTACTAACATTTTATCAAAATCGGTAAAATAGAAGCGAACTTATTTGATTAAAAGTATTATGATTTGATGCAATAATAAGAGTTATTATGGTTAAGAGCCTCATGCTATACCTACATTTTTTAAGCAAATGTACATCGGTCATTGTCAATAAGTGCTTCATAAAAAACCCTACCTAATACTTGTAGTACCTGTTCAAATGATATAAAAACTCCCTGGCCTCGTTTCGTGACCACCGGCTATGAGAAAACAAATTAATATCGAACGGAGCGATAAACAAAAGATTCTTTATAAGTTAAGCAAAATTGAGTTCGTAAGTGTTTCCACTTAGAAGAATTTTCCCTTGATGTAGGGAGAAATGAATTGTGTGAGTGATGATGTAGATTGCATGGGTATTAAGGGTGGAATCTCGTTTTAGATACATAGACTCATATCACTTAAGACTTATTGCTTAGTTGCATTAAACACAGTACTAATTAAACACTTGCTGCCATCATACATCATACAAAACTTAAAATTTTCGCCATAAATAAGTCGCGTGGTGAAATCGACAGTACCTATATATATATATATTTGTAATTAGACTTATATATTATCAGATTTTGTGTGTTTTAATTTTGTTAATTTGGTACATAAAGGCTTTTCTTGGTTTATTTCTTGATAAGTGTTTTTGATATTGTTAAGATTTTTGGCGTTATATTTTTTTATGTGCGTAGTTGATTTTTTCTTACTGTGAGTGAGTTTAATTAGTTGTTTTAAGACATCATTTCTATAACAAGCGGCAAACTTGCTGATGTTGACCTGTCCTATTTTTTTTATCTAAGGATCATTTCAAAAAGGAAATCAATATTTGTGCATTTGTGTTTTCCTATTTTCCCGGGTTAGTAATAGGTACTTCATATGAACCTTCTTCTGCTTAAAAGCTCCTACGCCTTTATACACTAGTATTTTTTTTAAGGTTTAGGAATTGTAAAACCATATTTGTAGGGTAAGAATATTTTCGCAAGTGGAAACACTGATTCGGTTCCACAGTTCAGTATCTGTTGCGCTCAATCTAAGTTAGATTGATTCCGACCAGCCTCGGGTAGTTAGTGGCATCACGACAATGACCTGCGTTCCTGCAAACCTTAGGCTGCAGATTATCTGGATTTTACTTCTATATTTGCCTGGGCTAAGCCTTCACACTACGAAAGATTTTAACGTCTGATTATATTTATCACAATTACCCATTTTCTTATTTTACATTACCTTTTCTTTCTTTTTTTCTTTTTTTTCCATCTACAAGGTAGATTTTTTAATACTTTCCCAACAATACCAATCAAAGAAGCTTAGATTCATTACCTTAAACATAAAAGTGTAGCCGTCTATTAATGAATATATTTGTATTATTACTTCCAACTTTCAATTGTATACATAACAAATTATTCACTTATTACCAAGCTTACCGTAATACTATTTTACGGTAAAACAAAATATATTTGTATTATAACTTCCAACTTTCAATTGTATACATAACAAATTATTCACTTATTACCAAGCTTACCGTAATACTATTTTACGGTAAAACAAACAAAAGGTACTTGTTCTTTCAACTTAGAATTTTGCAGAACACGGTCTAGTGTCTAGTGATGAAAACTACTTCCAAACCAGTACGTAATAATGTTGAACACAGAAGTATAATTCTTCCCGTGTTGGTGTTGTTGCTTTGTAGAACAGACCATCTGCCTTCTTGTCAGGCAGCTCGTAAAAGTCGAGCATAGGCTTACGTCACTAACACCTTGACATCTGACCAGGTGCTAGAGTTTCGCATTGACTCGATCGGACTGATACTACCGCCTTACCTTTTCCTGTCGCCGTAACGTAAATTCTCGCCGTTAACGTGTTCCAGTTCGGAGTGTAAGGTAGCCGGTAGCTAATTTTTGATCGAGGCTTAACATTTCGGCTTCAGGTTGGCAACGCACCATTACCACCTGTGGTGTCTCTAGACGGCGTGAATTTCTTACCATAAGGAAATCTGTCTGCTTGTTTGCGTTTTAATATCATAACAAAATAAGCATAGCTATAATTAACAACATTCAGGTTTATAATCGCAAAACTCTACCAACTCTCGAGGCCGATCCCGGACTAAGGTTGGCAACGCAGAACTTCCAGTTCCACCTTTGGTGTCTAAACTGTAAAAAAAAACTATAACACCAAAGTTTTTTTTTGTGTTTGCTTTCATAATATACTACCAAGTAAGCAATGTTGCAAGATATTTAACCAAGTTATTTTTTTAAGGTAGATTTTCCCCAAAGTAACGAAATACCCAACGGTAAAACAGTATCTACAATGAAGGTCGAATCTAATATAATTTTCTCTGTCATTAACGGATTCGCGTTGTCATCATCCAAACACCCGCAACCGATCGGTTTATCCGAGCTTCTATTGTTTTACAGTTATTTAATTGCGTGATTAATTGTGTTGCTTGTATATTTTAGCATTTCATTATTATTTTAACCGATTTCGAAAAAAATGTGTACTTCAATTTATCTAGATGTACATTATGATTTCACTTTCGCACACGTATCTCTTACTAAAGGATAAAGCATCTTTATCTGTAGAAGTAGTTAGGAAATATGTTTTTATTTACACACGCTTGTATATGGCTACTATAGCCAGTCCCAGCTTCGTATGGTTGGACAAACTTCTAAGTTATTAGACATATAAACCTTCCTTTTAAATCTTGCGATCTTTAATCTAAGTATTTATAGGAACAGAATGCGGAAAGCAGTGTTGGCTGCTGAATTCGAAGTTGCGGTATATACGGGAAATTCAAATAAAATATAAGTTTAAATAAAATAAAATATAAATGGAAAAATTGCCGTACTCGTTGTAAAAAAACCTTTATCTACAAAATAACACAACTTTTTGCTCCAGTAAATTTCACAGTGCTTCTTACAGTATCTTAATTTGATTCACCCGGTATACAAAATGAACAAACCTTCATATAATCCTAATTTCGGATGTTGTCCTAAAATTAGCGCACTCTATTGATTATTATTACCAAACAAAGGCACTGTTTTGTCAAAAGCGTCCTATTGATACATATATCTGAATAAGATAGTTTAGTCTTGTAGATTTTATTAAAGTAACGAAGTAAACTCGCTTTCAGAATCTACATATTAGATATATGTACTTAGAAGACCATAACGACCACCTCGTTGCTCGAGTGGCTAGTGCACACGCTTAACTACACCTATCAACCGCGAGGCTCTGGTTCGATTCTCGAAGGGGGCAGGCATTTGTGTGATGGAACATTTAGATGTGTGTTTAGGTGTTTATTAAATGTGTTTTGGTATTTATTTAAGTATTTACATGTATTAGTATCGTTGATTAACAATCATAACCGCCTCGTTGGTCGAGTGGCTAAAGTATACGCCTAGCTACATCGACTTACCGCGAGGCTCGGGTTCGATTCCCGACGGGGGCAGACATTTGTGTGATGAACATTTAGATGTCTGCATTTCCGGGTCTGGGTATTTATTAAATTTATTCAGGTAAGGTATCTATTTAAGTATTTCTATGTATTAGTATCGTTGACTAACACCCATAACACAAGCATATAATTTGCTTACTTTGGGGTTAGATTCAATTTGTGAGTTGTCCAGGGTTATTTATTATTATTATTATATATAACACAAGCATATTTTTTTTTTATGTTATAGGAAGGCAAACAAGCAGACGGATTTCCTGATGGTAAGAAATTCACGTCGCCTAGAGACACCAAAGGTGGTAATGGTGCGTTGCCAACCTGAGGTCAGGATGTTAGGCCTCAAGCAAAAGTAAGTTAACA
>NJDD01000230.1:183083-196429 GCA_002245505.1 Calephelis nemesis
TCGCTAAAACTCGAACTCTGAACACTTGGATGAATTCGTTTGAATTTGGTTTTAAAATGTTTGAGAAAGACCATGGAAGGTGAGAATAATGGAAAAACGAAGAAAAAGATCGAAAACAAACGTTTTATTTTTAACCAACTCGAAAGATTTTTTTAACTAAAAAAACAGCTGAATTGAGCACCTCCTCCGTGCTCAATTCAGCTGTACATTTTTTTAATTTTATATGTTTATTATACGATTACTCCGTCAATAGTCACCCGATTTCGATGGTTCCTTTTCAGAAAGAAAGGGCCATGATTCCGAGGTGGTCCCATATTAATTCTATCATCATCCGACTAGTGTTTTTTTAACTATCAAAATAAATGAAAAATGTGCATTATTAAGTGTAACTCAAAAACGACTAGTAGGATTTTGATAAAATTTATGTGGACCCATTTCGGAATCATTTGCTTTCTTTCGAAAAAATAATAATTAAATTCGGTTGGGTTTACTCTCACGGAGTACTCTCGTAACAACATGCCTTCCATTTAATTTTCGTAGTTTCATATTTTGGACTGGCTGAAGAAATTTCTGCAGTTAGAGATAAGCTCGATTTTTTTTAAAATACTTCTCTTTTGTTTTGTTTTTTTTTTGCTTTTTGTGTGCAAGAAAATATTAAATAAATAATAATAATAACAAATACACCCCATGAAATAGTTGCAGTCGGTATTTGCAGTTTTACTCTGATGGATTATTTCAGATCAAACTATTGTAAGTTGTCAATGTGTTGCGGAATGAAATACACCGAGATAAATTAGATTGATTTTAAAGTTAAAACATTGGTGGAATTTCAGGGAATTTTAAAATGTGAGTTAAGAGGAAATATTGTGAGGAAAACAACACAACTTCAAAACTTTATTTTACAATTGTAATTAGTTGACAACGTCTAGGAACGAGCTACGCAACAACTAATAAATGCTATACAATTATTAGTTAAGAACTCCGCCTGGATATCGAATACATCAAAAAATTTTCGCTAGAACGTATTCACTATTCTAATTTCTAATAAACATCGATAGTCATTTACTAACTTCCTTGATTTTAATATAACCAGTCCACTCTGTATCATTTGCTATTCCTCTGTCTTTGTATGTCGTAGCGTGAAGTTATATGTCCTTTAACTTTCCTTAAGAATATGGTCATATGCAAAATTATTTTTTAAGTACGAGTAGTCGTTCCAGGAATTTGCTAGTTCGAAGAAAAAACTGCAGCTTTGTCACATCAGTGTAGTTTGCGATTATTGAGATTGAAAAAAGCGTTTCATTTAAATATCGGAAACCCTATTTTTTTTAATGTCCAACATTTTTAGGAGTATATACGCGCGTATCGCCCCGCCGTGTGTATGCGCTTTAACTGGTCAAACCAGTAGCTGATACATCGTGAACACGGTGATAATGTACTCATTCTAATTACTGAGAAGTCCATACATTGCTCTCATTGGGAATGTAAGATAGTAACTAGCTACTATATTATAGGAAATGTATCTTGCTTTAAGCTAGATTTATTACAAGCAGTTTCCCTCTTCGGATCCCTATTTACTTCTTCGGATATATGGGCGTGAACATACTTTTACTTTAGTGATACCATGAACATGGTGACAACGAATATAGTCACCAGGAAGCCGATATAATGTTGGTTGGAGAGATTACAGGATAACTTGCCTGATTTTTTATTACAATTTTTCGCTGCTTCACTTGATTCTGTACTATATTTGATATTTTCCATCTTTGGCGCCTGGTAAAACTTCCAATTATTCATATTTTTAAAGAAAGAGACACTTGTACTGTTTTACTTATCACTTATAATTTATTACTTTGTTATTATTAGCCTAATAAAACTTTCTTTAAAAATATGATTCTATACTAGTAACTGCGTTTCTACTTCGTAGTAGCTACTGGGCTACGCCCGCATAATAAGGTTAACATAAGCTCTCCTCCGGGAACCCGTATTGATATCGAGGCAAAAAGTAGACTGTGTCTCTCAACTCGCAAAAATCCCGTTACATTGCTCCGTTGCACACACAAACAAACCCATTTCATATATATAATATTATATTAGGATAGATTACTGAATTTCAGAAATATGTTTAGACGTTTACCGTCTTTTTAATAAACGTGGATTAACGAAGGAGTAAAATTAAGATAATATTATGGTCTCTATAACATTGTACTCGTAATATCTTTATTATATATTATATTCTTATTAGTTTATTCTTTTATATAGTCTTCTATAATAAAAAGCTGGATCTTGGAGTACTTTACTCTGTGTTTATTAATAAGACGATTTAAGTTTTTTAAATAATATTTTTAATATTTAAATAATTTCTGTAAGCATTCCCTTCGTTTCAAGTTTGTGGGAGGAAACCTCTTTTAAAGATTTGCTTGCCTATTTATAGCTCTACTTGTTCATTTATGTTACAATTGTTTTGTATACAATACATATTTAAATAAATAATGATAAACAAGCTTACACTTCCTCATAATATTACTAGAGAAATATGGACTGGTATACCAGCCAGCTTGATAGACTAAAAAATTAAGTAACAAACTATTATTCTGTTGTGTTTATTGGTTTAAGTTTGAACATAAGTAAGACACGACATAGGTACTCGTATATGTTAAACATACATACCTATAATAATCATCTTTTTCGTCTTAGGACTTAGAGCAAATGCCAGAAAATGTTTTCTATATATACACCTTAAGCTACCCAAAACCGGGTAACTGGTGATTGCTTCCCCATTTAACCTGGTCTTGAGGATTTTCAAATTAAAATACCTATTTGGATTTCTTTCGAGTCTTTTTTCACAACGTCTAGACGTCATTTTCTGGATTTTCAACAAGGTTTTATTCTACCAGTTCGATAAGTTGGTTACTTGTATTTTTCCTCATCTAGATCGATCCATTAATTTAAGAGCTATTATGACACACACGCAAACAGGTCAAACTTGTAATACCCCTCTTTTTCCGTCGGAAGTAAAACACTAAGTCGGACTTTTAAAATCGACCCTCTTTTAAGATTGTCACCTAAGTCTATTTATAAAACAGTCTAATAGGTAATCTTAATTAAAGTCCTTATGTTCTCTCTTTTATGCAAATGAGAGTTGATCAAAGCCTGTCATGACCTCGTTCCACAAAACCTTGAACTGATAGCTATCATGAAGTTGCCAGTTAAAAAGATAAAGTACCGATCATTAAAATGAGGATTTCCTTGCGTCGGAATGTGACGACTCCCTAGCTTATAATTTAATAACTTTAATTGCTGGATTATTAAATCTGTGATGTCTTAAGCTGGAATTGTCAACATGCGACATTAAAACTTAAAAAGGTAGAAAATTATTGCTTTTTTGTAGCGTTAAAACTAATTTTGTTGCTTTAACCATTTTTGAAAAATGAGGACAATGCCAGCATAACATCGAACTAGCATCGGGATTTGCTAAAGAACGAATAAGAAAATAGCAGAAGAAATAAAATCGCAGGAAAAATGAATAAAAAACAATGCTTTAACAAATACAAACTGTAAGAGTTGTAAATGTCAAGGAATACGAAGTTCGCCGGGTCAAATAGTACTTAATAGGTCAAGTAGGCATCACGGTATCTTTTTAGGATTCATTTTTTCTAAGAGCCTAGGCTTACTTAACTTCAGGACACTTCTTGAAGGTAAGTAAAGCTCTAGCAATGAGACTACATTTCTCATTAAATTCAATAAAATATGTGTAACTAACATTTTAAATTTAAATTAACCAGTAATTTTGCTTAAATGTACATACTAACAAACAGTCAAAAACAAATATACAAAAAAGTAGCAAGTGCGATTCGGAATCGCCAGTGAAGGGTTCCGCAGCAAGTAAGATAGTGTAAAAGTTCTTTCAGTTCATATATAGCAGTTATGACGTATTAAAAAAACAACTTACTAGATGTCTGTAAAACCAATTTTCAGTGGAAGCTCACATGGTAATGTACGTCACATTTTGTTTCAGTCTTATCGTTTTCTTATAGTAATGGTTAAAGGGTACATACATTTTACCACTTTGAAAAGTCTCTGACTAAAACTATTGACTTTAGAAAAAAAATATAGTAGGAGACATATACATAGATACTACACACTCATATGAAATGAACGAAAAAAAGAAGTTTGCGTATCAGTTCTAAGTTAATTAGGGCAATCCATAAATTAGGTCACACTTTAATGGGGGGGAGGGTATCATCTTAATGTGACATTATGTGACAAGGGGCAGGGGGGTATCGAAAGCCTTGTGACGTCACATTATAAAATACTAGAACACAAAATTTATATGTGAACTAACTAACTTCAATTACTTCAACGTTGGTCATTAGTTTAATACCAACAATGATCATAGTGGAAACAACATTAAACATGCAAAACATTCTATTACTTTCTCACTTTTAATGCAAAGCTGGAAATACCTATGTACTTCATGTTAACAGGTTGGAATTCAGTGTTTAATAAAATACCAGCCATCATTCTACATTCAGTTTGAAAAATGTGTGACGTCACATTAGGGGGGACGGGGTTCTAAAAATGTGACAACCTGTGACAAGGAGAGAGGGAGGGGTCAAAAAGTGCCAAAATTCGCGTGACGTAATTTATGGATGGCCCCTTAATTGTTTTCTATTTTTGAGAGAAAATCTTAATGCGGTTTACAAAACATTTCTACTAACCAAAATTTTAACAGCATAGTTCTTATAGTTTCGGAAAATAATGGACGTGACATACGGGCAGATAGACACACAAGACAAATCTATACGGGTTTCTACGTTTGGCCTTTGGCTACGGAACCCTAACAAAAGCAATTAAGATTGGTCTAGTACTTTATCTGTGACACGATAATAAACAAACAAACTGACAAATAGCATTCTGACAAAAAGACGAGTTATCAGCGACTTATCTTGTGGAATGTGTTAAATGTAAGGGCCTCCTTCACTAATCTTTTATATATATAATTCTGTAATAAGCAGCATGTAATAATACAATTACAGTGATTTGCACTTTAGATAAAAAGTCATTTTAATGACTTCATCGTTTATATCGTGCTGATGTCCCTTGTAATGTTTTTCCTGTGATTAACATAATAAGGCTCCCATCTCAGCCTCAAGGATATGCGACAGCTAATACATCCGGTGCATATAGCAACAATAAAAATATATCCTTGACAAATTTTAAGAATTGATATAATCTAATTTTAAACAAATTGTTTGCTCATGATATGGGTTTTACTTAAAGATACTAAGATAAGATTAAAAAATAACGAATACTTGAAATAGATAACGAAACAAATATTATTTAATAACACCTGCACTCCGACATATTTGGTGTTACATTTGACAATTGACGTTTAGTAAGCTGACGGCGTTACTAGCATTGGTGATGATTTGCATGCTATCTTTTTCAAATGAAACAAAAACAAAAGAGATGTAACATTTTAGACATTTCAGTCTAAATTGACGTCTGTAGAAATGTCGCGTACAGGCTAATATGACATCACTGAAAGTATTTTGTCTCTATTACTTTCGTTCAAAGAAGATAGCGATAACTTAAAACTAGCATAGTGAGCACGCAACAAAATAACCACCATAGCCAAAATTAAGAAATCAAAATTGTTACGGACACAGTAATAGGTAAAGAGTATTAGTATATATAGTAGTAGTAATACGAATTCGGGCGAGTTGCCACAAATTTTACAATTTAGTTTATGTTTCGACGTATATAAAAAGATAAAGCGAAGTATGTCTCATATTAGCGACTTACTAGGAAAGTAGCTAGCGTATATTGTGTAAATGACCAGGAATTGGACCCGGGTCTCCAGGAAGAGCAAACATTATGGTTTGAGAGTCGAGAGATACAATAGCCATTTACCATGCCTTTACCATGACTTGGTAAAAATTACGTTTGGCAAGTTATGTGTCAAAATCTATGACACTTTCGTTAGTTAACCAATACAGGCTATGTTCAAAGTTTTCATACAAAATAATTTACAGAGACGGTAGCAAGTATAGCAGTAAACTTGACAAGCCGTAAACTCATGGTAAGGGCTCTGCGCGGGCGAAGCTACGGACATTAGATAACTATTGCCATCCATATTAAAAGTTTTTCTTTTTATTTTGACTATAGATTAGTATGTATGTAGCATGTAGTCTTCAACTTTTATTCCCAGCTAGGCTTTGTTAGTCTTTAGGTCAGTAGGAGTAAATATCTCGTCACCAATTTGACTGGTTTTGATAAAATATTGCGTAGATTTTTGTTATTATTCATTGTGACCATTTTGAGATGGCCACTAAGATACAAAATCACCCCCAGGTAGTTTTCCTATGACGCGGACGAGTTAACTGACAAATTCTGGCAATGTTTTGATCTTAGAACCCAAGAGTTTAGTTTATCCCAATGATTCTCAGAAATGTCATCAACGTGGACTTAGTTTTATTCCAAGTTATGTGTAGATGTATTATTATGCTGTAAACAAAACCAGTCTAAACAAGCATGACTTCATCGACATGAATCTGACTAAGCACTGATGCAACTTTTTGTAGTACTTTAGTTTATTTTGTATTTTAATTTTAATACCAAAACCTATTAATCGTGCAGGATATGATCTCAATTCTGGCTATATCCCGGATACAAATAAATAAACATGAATGCGTCCCGGTGATGTTTTAACCTTTAGTAGTCCTAAATTTTGTTTTGCAATTATTGTTTATTAAATATATTCTGGTATCTATTTAAGTATTTCTATGTATTAGAATCGTTGACTAACACCCATAACACAAGCATATAATTTGCTTACTTTGGGTTTGCATTCAATTTGTGTGACTTGTACTCGTATATTCATTTATTTATTTATTGTTTGACTATAGGCATTAAAACTTGCTTTAGTCGGCGGCTTCGATACTAAACTTTGAATTTGTACTAATTCATGTTTAATCTTTATATCAGAGAATTGTCGAAATATATATCTGTACCTACGCGCATAACTTTCGAACAAATGGGTCGTTTTGACTAATTTCGATTTTGAATTATTTTCGTTTTTGTTTGAAAGTTAAAAAGAAAAAATGTGAACCGGAACACGTCAACGGCAAGCATTGACGTTATGGCGGCAGGAATAGCTAAGGCGGTAGCACCAATTCGGACGAGTCGCTGCGAAACTCTACCACTTCATAGGAAGTCACGGTGTTAGTGACGGTAAGCCTATGCTCGCCTTTGACGGGCTGCCTGGCAGGAAGGCAGATGGTCTATTTTGCAAAGGAGCCCGGACCAACACGGGTACCAACCAAGGTCACGAATTTGTTAAAAACCCGGCTCTTTCTGTTTTCATCGCTGACTGCTATTTTTTACATAATAGCCGTAGCGACCGACTTTTGGTTACCATTCTTGACGATTTACCGAAAACGTTTAAAGGTACATTTCTGCGTAGTTTAGAACCGCTAAAACTTGGAGTATATAAAAACGCCAAACGTAAGGGTAGCATTAGACTGAAAGCTCAATTCAAAACGTTCTCGAAAAGTGAATGCCGTCAAAACGAAATGCTCTGTGACCGTTTTACTGTGATAACGTCACAAAGCTGAAATGAGGTCGTCAAAATTCGTGGACTTTCCTGAACCGAGGAAAAGCCTCGGTGATTTCCACTTGGTGACCTATTCATTTTGAAATTAACATTTCAAAAGAACTGGGATAATTTTTATCCAGATATCTTATTCAATTGTAAATATATGTTTTATTCATCTAAGGTCGTTCTGTAATTTAATATAGTTTATTCACTTCGAAAAGAAAAGAAGGCCTTGTATTATGCCTTCGTTTTGAAAAATATTTTCGTACTTGGTTGGCTTGAATTATAATGAAATAAGCTTCTCTTATTTAATTAGGTTGCGATTTTTAACAGAAAAAACTAGATCAAAATTAAACCAGTAGGTTTTCTAGGTTTCTCGAAAAAAAAGTATCTTCACACCCATATCCCCGAAAAGGGAGGCAGAGGCACAGCCAGGGCACCCACGACTAGCCGAAGACACTAAGTCCTACAATATGATAGGTGGCAAGCCTATCGCCAACCGGTCACATCCCAATCCAATCCCAATCCCGGTCCAATCCCGAGCAACTTTTTTTATTAGAAAAACCCAATTTTTCTTTTTGTTGCCCGACCCGGGAATCGAACCCGGGACCTCATGCAGTCAAGTCCAAGAACTGAACCGCTAGAGCACAGAGGCGAACAAACAAATCTAATTAAGATATTTGAAAATATTGCATTCCAGCCTTTTCATTCTTTACTGTTTCTTTCTCCGTAAGAGGTCAGCGAATAAGCACGTTGCTTTCCTGATGGTAAGAAACAACCATTTCTTGTAGACACCATAGATGTTACAAGTGCATCGCCAAGACCTAAGCCCGGAATGGAGGGCCTATTATGCAAGTCTACCCTACTCCTACCCTACCTTTCAGACCGGAACATGACAGTCATTATGGCGATAGTAATAGGTAAGGCGGTGGATCCCTACTCGGGCAAGAGCCAGCGCAGCGCTGTATCACCAGTGGTGTTATAGGTAATGACCTATTTACCCTGTATTCGCTTCTTAGAGCAGCCTGGCAGAGGCAGGTGGTGTCTTCGCGGCGGACCCAGATTAATACTGGCAAATTTATGTCTAAACACACCATAACTTACGTCAGTTTTGACATACGTACCAATCTCACAAATAAAATAGGGCAGCTGAGCCATGCATTCATTTTCATTGATATCGATTTTTTTGTTTCTAATTTCGCTACACTATTGAAAATGTAAACTTAATGGCTGATTAATAGACAATTGATGTATTTGAGTTCGTCTGTAACTTTAAATATAAATTTAAAAATATTTAAACCTCGTTCGTAATTGGCAAAATAGCACGACATTGGCTAAAAATACTTTTACCGGCCTTTGTTATCTGACATTTCCTTTTATAGATTACTAAGGGTAAACCCGCACAGGCTGCATTCATTCTGACCGGATGTTAAATTCGCCATTTTATAACATTTAAAGTTTGAAATTAAATTAAATCTGTGGCAAAGTATTATCTCAATGGTAGAGTGGTTAGCAAACATGCATAGGGACACGGTTCAATTGGGTGTGATAAGCATATACTGCCTCGTTGGTTGTAGGGAATTCCACCGTCCGACCGCCAGGCTCGGGTTCGATTCCCGACGGATAATTATTTCGATGTCTGCATTTCTGGGTCTGGGTGTTTATTAATTTTATTCTGAATGTATTTGAGTATTTCATATAAGCATATAGTATGGTTACTTTGGGGTTGGATTAAAGTTGTGTAACTTGTCCAGGGGTATATATATATAATGGCATTAAACTAGAGTCAACAAACAAGAGCTTTTAAAAAACCTAAAACCCGACTGCGCTACACGTAACCTTTCTTATGGTTATGACATACATTTTCAAAATCCTTAACAAACTAAGTTAAACTTAAGTACTCAAAAATAAAAGCACACACAAGATACATATCTTCCGCTACAGGTGTCACATCACTATGAAAAACACCCACCCTACAGAGGCATGCTTTTTCAAGGCACAGTGTGGACAAAACATATTAATACCCAAAATCGGCATAAACAATTCATTAAGAATATAAATGGCTTCGATTCAAATGTCAAGTTTAAGTATCGTTTTTGAATAAATTTCAATAGAAATCTTTTTTATGCCGCTTGAGATTAAGGCGTGCAACCTGTTCCCTCTGGTTAACCTTTATAAATTCTAATGTATGGATTGAAAGCATTCATCAATTTATGGAAAAATCATTAGGGTTAATAAATCTTTGACGTTGACGGAAACGTTGACGGAAAGTAAGGTAATTTCGAATTAGATAGTATTTTTGGATCCGGGTTTGGATGTACCCGTTAGACTTAAAGATTGACATCTATCACATTATGGGACTTTACCTTTTTACCATTGCAGGGAAGGTGTTGCATAATCATGTACCTCCAGAAAAAGAGCTTACACGTTCCTAAATATATGAAACTGAGTTATGAGACCTCCGGTGATGTCCAGGCGGCGGTGCCCATTAACCACCAGGTGCGTTACTTTTGCCTTTTTTTAATAAAGGGGAATTCTTAAAAGAAAGAAAATGAAGATCTTGCAAAATTTTGCCTGATGGATTTTAAGGCAGCTCACTCGAGTTTGTTACTGCCTGCTTAATTACATCTAGTAATTTACTGATAGAATTCTAGAGAGCTTTCAGTCTGGAATTTAGTTCTCTTAGTTAACAGTAGAGGCGTCATTCAATATGTTCGTTCATACAAATAATTAACGGAGACGCTAGCGAATTCAGCTCATGGTAAGCTAGGATATTGGTAGTTTATCTAGACGTTACGTCAAAACGTGCCATTGGATTTTAGGTAACCAGTGAATTTACGCAAGTTGCACAACTTAACCTGAATAAGACCAGATATCATCATTTGTATTTAGGATCATGTATCCTTAATTTGTATTATATGTATCCTATATTTAGGATTCTGAAATGAAATGAAATGTATATATTTGTTGCATATATTGTGTGTTAGAAGCTGTTACAAAAGATACTTGCTTATACAAACATATTCTACCGCATTGTGATGTGCCACAATTTTTAAAATTATACAAATTTATTATTGAGATTTATAACATATCATGTTTTAATATTTGAACAAAATTTAAACAAGTGATTAGTTTTAACTCTAACTACCATAAACTACCACCGTTTTTAAATATAGCCATACATGACAAGAAACAGCAAAACAAACTCCCCTGCAACCAGGATTAACCCTATCTAGCTTAAACTGCCAGCCTTTGCTTTTAGCAAGGGAATCATTATAAAATTTTGGCGTGTCATGCTGAATAGCCACGATATAAAACTCTACCATGGTGTAAGGTCACATGTAATTTAACCTTAGCATGGAGCATGGAAGCAGAAAGTATTGATTACGCTATCGATACGTATTGGTTACTGTAACCAGAGTCAAGTGTGGAAGCAATGACATTGATGCAAGCTTGACAAGGTTCATTTATTGTGAAATTATAATCATTTATACTATACCTATGCGAATGTGGATGAAAGAAGTACCCCGGGAGACCTAAGTTGCCTTTCCATGATCAAAGCGGTTGGGTTTTATAAGAGGATTGTGGCAAAAGTCTCCAAACCAGTATGTCTGTATGAGATGAGTTATGAATGTGGACGACCTGGATCTGCCCACCTTATAACTGACCTGGCATGAAGATATCTATATAGGTTGTGTGAATACAAATTATCCAACAGTATAGAAATAAATACATTTTATAGAAATAATGAAATCACTTTTCTTGTTTTATCATTATTTCCCATTAGTAAGATACTGTATAGTGGTTTTCCTGTGAGTGTCTGTGTTTACTATAATTCATACAACGCAACGTAGTTTACGTTCGTTTTCCCATACTTCTCGTATATCCGGGGGTTATTTATACAGAAGGGTTTGGGGTAAGTTGAGTCTAGTAGTGAACGCAACTTAACCCGATACAAGTGCTATGTTATTATATATGTATAAGTATTATTATAGTTTTCCTGGTTTAGGTTTAGAGTTAAGAAACTATATGTCTCCTATATGTGTACAAAATTTTTGAATAATAAACTATATGTTTTTGAATAATAAACTATATGTTTATTATTCAAAAATATCGTAGAGTAATTTAAGTTCTAGCCCTGATGATGCTGTCAAAAGCGAAACCGGTAGGCTATTTATAAAATAATAAAGTATAAGTGATACGTAAAACAGTACAAGTGTTTCTTCATTTAAAAATATGAATATGTCTCCTAGCCTTGAGAGTTGCAATTAGAGAAGAGCATAAGGTTAAATACGTCATTAGTCATTACCACCAAGACCACTCTTTATTTGAAAAGGAAACCATCGCCTTATCTATTTCTGCCGTAATCTTGACAGTGTTTAGCACTGTCGTTTTTAGCAAAAATAAATACAATGTCTTTGGCTTGTCCAGAATTAGCTATGACTTTTACCTTTACTGTCTCAATAAATAACTCATATGACAGAATTTAAGTTTAGCTCAACTTTGCAAATAATAAAATATACTTGAAATGAACTGTGAAGCGTAACAACATAAGAATAAGCAAGAATAATGAAAGAAATAAGATTTACCAGAAAATTCATTTATCTATTAAACACTTTATTGTACGCATAATAAACATCAAAAATGAGAAAACGCAAACAGTAAACAGGGTACAAAAGGCGAAACATGAGAAATGCGGGTAATCAAACTTACAATTTCTAACATTTATTTGAACTTTTTAATAAAGATAATTAAAATACAACTTCAATATTACATTGCAGAATTTTAATTTCAGTTGGTTTTTATAAATAAGATAATCGCAGTAAAACTACAGAAACCATATTTTATATAATAAATAAATTATAAATACTGTAACAGTAAATATTGTAAATTTGTAGTAAAAAAAACTACATACGCAAAAGTTAAGTATTTCCCTGGGATTCTAACTTCACATGCAGACTTGGTGACAATGGGACCACCTCAAAAGTAAGTGAAATAAAAAAAAGTAAATCGGTTGAGAAATGACGGAGAAATGGATAAGCATACATTAATTCACTCGAACAGGTAGCTCCTCCTGTTAGTAAAAACGGGTAAAACTAAATAGCATTATTAATAATAACTTAACTATTAATTGAGTTACATGACAAACATCATTGTGATTATTGTAAAAGAAGTACAGATATGCACAGAAAAACCACTAGATAGTACCACCTCACTAACGGGATATAATAAACACAAAAAATAGCTCTTTTATTCCCAAACACACCGACAACCAAATACGGACACGACATGCCGTTTTAAGATATAATTGATAGCAGAATTTAAGCATAAAACAGTTAAGCTACACGCGTAATTGAAAGGTCGAGTGGTGTAATAAGAAATTAACGGCAAACTGAATACGTGTTCGAGTATACGATGAATGCCAAGGTTTGCTGCTGACCTGATTGTGTGGGTTTCGATTTTGTATGGTCAGATCTCTTTTAATAACATAGGTAAGCAAAAACAAGGCCAAGTTTTGAAAATAAAGATACACATCTTTTATAGGTCTAGTGGTCTGGTGTCAGCTACATTAGGTCTAGCGTCATTGAGCCAAATTAAATGTGTGTTCTTCAATTACTTATTAAAAAAATCCCAGGCAACAGCTCGAGGTTAGATAAGTGCTCAGCTGGCGATGAGTTTGCCAGCCGCTTATCTCATTGTGGGACTATAAAAATATGACAACTAGTCGGGAGTACCTTGGTTATAA
>NJDD01000230.1:199262-217608 GCA_002245505.1 Calephelis nemesis
AATTCATTAAACCAGTTGTAAACTGTGGCACGAGATGGGGCTTCATCGTGAAAAGCCAATCGAAGTCTATCATAACTTTCTTGTTGACTTAAATGACATCGAAAGTCACAAAAAATCATTGCACGAAAATTTTCTCGGCTTAAATTCATTCTGACGTGCATAGACAATTTTCAATTTACTGCCAAATCGTAAAACAAATGACAAATAATTGAAATGTATACTCAATATTATTGGTAAAGAGTTCTATTTTCAAAATTTAATTTTTTTTAAATATAATGCTTTTAAGTTGTCAGTTCTAAAAACTTTCAGTTTGGCCCTCGTATTGAATTTGTAACTTCCAGCCAAACAAAAAGTAAACGTGAACAGGAAACATTAACAGGAAAGGTAGTGTTGATGGAAATCGAATTGTATTTAGCTAAAGACATTACTTTCTTTTACAGAAACTTCAAGTCATTTATTATTATCCTTCTTTAAGTATATTCAAGGTAATAATATATAATAGGTCCAAAAAAATAATTGTAGTTTCAAATCATGCAAATAGCAGTAATTTATTTGTGAAGATAGTGATGGAAAGTCATCAAGTGCCGACAATGGTAACTGAAACTTTTCAGACTATCCCGTAACAAATTTTTATGACGGTACGTATTTTTAAGCAAATTTTGAACAACATTTGATGATTTGAATGATTGATTTTGATTGATCCTGGGGAATTACTAGTTGATGTACGTCAATCGTGGGCATACTGATATACCTGTTACATATTTTAAAATAACAATTACTACTTGAAAACCTGATATCGAACGAGTTAAACAGGTTGAGGCCAAAAGTGACCTCATTATTTTTTGTACATTATGTAAAACACCAAACACATTTATTTTGTGGATCACTATAAATGAATGATCTCCATTTATAATATTTAATTATTACTTAACCGATTCCTTATTCGTAGACTTAACCTTAATTTCCCAAGACTTTCAAAACGAAACATTTATAAAGTAACTCAACTCTTATGATATAGAACAGATAAACAAAAGTAAGTTGATTAACGCATGATACAATTTAACTTGTGCTTGTATTATGGGTGTTAGAAAATAATATTAAAATATAGAAAGACTCAATATTAATAAGCAGACCTGGAAATACAGACATATCTGACAAATTTTCATCGCACTAGTACTTGATTCCGTCGGGAATCGAACCCAAGCCTTGCGCTTGGTTTATTCTCCTGTAATGTAAATATGTGTTTAGATTATTAATGTAACGAGAATAATTACGTTCCTTAGGTTTTGGGTAACAATAGTTAACATTTTAATGTTAAGGTATTAAAAAAGTAGATATTGAATACAAAATAAAAAAGTTGTAAAATATTACATAAAATAATATAAATATTCGTCTTAAAATTACATTAATTGAATTTAATTAAGTAAGCATATGCTTGTATTACGGGTGTTTTAAATAAATACCAGAATAAACTCGAACCCAAAACTGGAGACATCTACATGTTCATCAAACAAATGTCGACCTCCATCAGGCATATAACCCCAGTGTCGCGTTCGTTCAGTGGCGTTAGCTCCTCGATCAGCGAGATTACAATATGATTTACATTGCAATCCTAAAAATATATTTCTATATTTATTTACAGTTTAAACTTCTATAAAAATGTGGCGCTCAATCATAAATATGTAAACGATTTGGTCATAAATGTTGAGCAATAAAAAGCAATGTTTCATGGTCCATACATAGAAAACGATTTAAGATAAAGTACGACAAACATCCAACTGGTTATATTGCGTTGGTTTTTGCAATGCATCTTGAAGTTATAGGTACTGACACAAAAACTGCAGCTTATTGGTTTGTATGATTATATTATTTATGTTTTAAATATTGCATAATGCGATCTGTTTTTGAAATGTATCTTTGTTTTTAAACATTCCTGTCTTTACTGTAAAATGAAGAACTTATTTTAAAAATATCTGAACTTATTTGTGCTCTTTACTATATTAATACTATATATACCATGCTTTATCTATGTATAAATGCAGGTAATTTATTTTAATACATGTTTCTATGGAAGATGATAATAAATATATCGATGAACAAACTTTAATAGAAAGATAGACAGAAGACCGGTTTTCTTTCCGGTTGCTGACTTGATAGCCTTATCAGGGAATAGTTAACGCATTTTTTCTACAATTAACAATATTTATAACTACTGATCAAAGTAATTTGTATTCGTATTAATTTCGTAAGATCACCCAAATCAGAATGTTTCTAATACAATTGTCACTAGCTGACAATTTTTTTTTTTATATTAATAAAAATACTTTAAAAAACTTGGATGAAAATAACTTTACCTTTCACCTACATCAATATTTAAAATATCTAATAACATATGTTGTAATGATAATAAAATCTGTCACTTGGATCTAAGTGTTTCTGGAACTGCTTCTATTATTATTATTTTTTATTAAAACTCGCTCAACGCGCAACATTAAGTTTTTTCTAACTTTAAGGGCTGCGGAGCAATCCGAGTATCGCCCGATATGTCGATTGGTTCGAGTCGAAACTCAGGGAGCTTGCGAAGCTATTGCGCAGCATTATCACTGGTGTCGGAAGAAGCTCGAGCAAATCTACATCTCTCAGTTTTTTTTTAAATTACACAAACAGCAAAAACAGCAAGCAACTATAGAATCATATTTACATCATAGATATCGTTGCCGGTATATCAAATATTTGAAATTTATTGCCTTTTTTACTTATTTACCTATTCATCTATTTTATATGACCAGAAAGCGAACGGATCACAGTTAGGATAACTGTGATCCGTTCGCTGGTATCCGTTCGATGGTAAAAGACACCATAGACGTTATACTTATAGATGCGTCACTTTCTTGTGGCCAGGTCTTACACTCCGGCCATTTGCAAGTCTACCGGGTACCCTAAACTCCTGACTGAAACATGCCTTTGTCATTATGAAGGCGAGGTAGGTAAAGCGGTGGATCTGTACCCGGGCAAAATGCGGCAAAGCACTTTACCACCAGATAATAATTAATAGACATTCTTATTTTATTATAATGTCGAAATAAAGATAAAAAGCTTATTTGATAGATTAACGGCAGAGCAATTACAGTAATTGCCAGACATACCCGGTTCCTATATTCAAGAAACGAGTCGTTTTTTAAATATAGTCATTACGGATGCTTTATATATGATACTAACTACGGTTGGTAGCAAGCTGAATATTTTTTTAAAATATGAGTAACGCTTTGTTACTTTTGGACGGACTACGAATAGTTAAGCTTTTGGACAATGTTTCGTTGATTATAGGAACCGGGCATAAGTTAGAAGTGTCTGATGTCAGAGACAGACGTAATAACACATAATGAACATAATTTAAACTGCAGTATTAGCATGTACGAGTAATTCAAAATGTGACTTATCTAAACCCCTTTTGTGGAGGTGTTATATCATGCAGTGGTATCAGCATCATGCTAATGTTTTAGACAAACATTCGTTCATAGGAATTGAATCATAGGATGATTCATGCAATAACATTCAATTTTATATACAGATATGCATTTAGTTAATATAATAACGTACCCGGTACCAAGTGGCCACCTGTAGATGCCGATGTCACCACCGAAAACAATATACATACATATATTATTATTTGGAAATATAATACATCGTTACATAATAATGTTATATTCTATATTTATGAGGTTTAGTATTCAGATTAGGGATGGGGAAATTATACTTTAGCTGTTGGTTAATAATTAACAACTCATTTACATCTTCCAGCTCATTAATTATGACCTGAAACATACATATATAAAGTACATAACGTTCATAGTTCTACAAGTACACTCGTAGAAATTAATATCAAAAATGTAAAAAGAATTGTTCTGTAGAAAAAAAGTATTAAGTATATAGTAATCTGTAAAGTGTATTGTTTAAATTAGTTTAATGAATGTGAAGGAAGCTAGGCAGGTTTGCAAGGATCATGAAACTTGTATGTGTGTGTATGTATGTATGTATGCATGTATGTATGTATGTATGTATGTAGGTATGTATGCATGTATGCGTGTATGTAGGTATGTATGTGTAAAAATCTGAGGTCTGTCAGGAACGTCATAAATGGAAGCAGTGTTACGGAGAATCCAAACTGGGTTGAAACTAATGACACGTTAGTTAATAATTAAAATATCTAGATTCTAGATCTTGACCGTTATTCACAGTAATTTACTGATGAAACATATTTATGTATATAAATATTTATAGTAAAACGTCTATTCTTCTTTAAGTATGTCTAATTTTTACACCCACGACGGAAAACAGGGGTGTTTTATGTTTACACGTGTCTGTGTATGTGTACCGGATAGTCCAGACAGTCGAGCATACTGTAAAGTTTAGTCACATAAACTTGAGCCCTATTCGAAAAGCGAGGAAAAGTTTATTTTCAGATAATTTCGGCTTAGTCTTTCATTTCAGATAATAGAAAAAAAATCAGCTAAGTATTTTATTTTGGATAAAAGACAAAACTTCAGATGGGTGTTTTATTACAGATAATAATAGACAAAATTTCAGCTTTGTATTTTATTTCAGTTAATAGACAAAACTTCAGCTAAGTATTTTTTTGAAATAGACAAAACTTGAGCTAACAAAGCCGAATTTAATATACAAAATTTTAGCTAACAAAACTAACCACAACAAATAATTTGTTGGAATTTGTGTTATATCAAATCATGTAATTTGTCTAAGCATATATATAAATAGGTACTTATTTGTTAATAAGACGAGATAAGATGGTCAGAAAAAGTGTCATAAAGACGGCTTGGAAATACCATTAGTCAAGGTTATATTTTATAATGGTAGATTAAGGCGTGTCCAATGAATATTTATATGTCTTTGTTTATGTTTCCGATGCATTAAAGTAATATGTTTGATTTACACAATATTTTCTTTGTAAGCAATGTTTGACCTCTAGACGATCAAAAATAGCTATGTATTTATGTGTGATTAGAAATCAAATAAGTAAGACGGGTTTTCTAATATAATATCAAAATAGCAGACCGTCAAGGCTTCGCGCGTGTAGAAGGGTTAAAAGTAGAAGTCCTTGTGCATAAGCATCTTATACTTCACAAACTTTAAGACAAATATAGATTAAACTAACCCTATATTTAACCATCTCAAAAATAACTTATACAACCCACAAACTTCGATAATAACCGCTGAACATACAAGATAAAATTTGTCGTGACCATTTGTGAGAACGTTCTAGAATCTAACGTCGATACAAGTGTTCGATATTCAAATACACGACCGACGGTTTTATTAATTTCCCGCCATTACACCCTGACAATAGTCAGTACGTAAATGCAGACTGACGAGTGAGTATCTTACAATCAATTCGTTTGGCGTGACTGGCGACTGCGTTTAAGAAATTTCTTCCACGTAACGGTATGTGGAACTGGTTTGTAACGTAGAGTACTATGTGTTAGTACATTGCGACTTTTTTCCGAAGTGAGAAATAGTAGTAGAATGCTAGGGTCTCAAGCAAGCTAATTATTTTAAGCTATTCTTTGAAATGGTTTATATATCAAATAAATACTGCTGAAAGTCTTTTTACTAATGATTAGCTGCCCGTCCCAGCTTTGTACGGACGAACAAATTTCTATTTTAATATACTTACAACCTTTTTCGTGAATCACTTTATCTGTTAAAACAAACACATTAAAATCTGTTGCTTTGTTTTAAAGTATAAGCGTAAATATGGACAGACAGCGGAAAGTTGTTTTATACTATATTTATATAGTATATATTTTATATACTATATTTATATAGTGATCAGCCATTACTTAACCTCATCGACCACATATCGCATAGACGCCTATTCTTTATAATTTTGCTTTTCAACAATTCTGGCAAATAGCTGAGGTGCGGGGAGGTGAGGCATTGCTTTCTTATTGGCCCTTGCAATGACAACACGTCATATGCATAAAAAGATATGTAAGATTAGGGATGGACATATTTAATACAAACAATATATTTTATCGATATGCTTATTGTTATTTTATAAAGTGCGACATTATAACGGATTATTATTTTGTTATTGCACTATGCAACTCAACGTCTCAAGGTCACACATTTTTGCGGTTGAGAGTAATATCCGCACTTGAATATATTAGGTCCTTACATCTGAAATTGGCGTTTTGTAGGGGAGGAACATAAGTCGAATATATTTGATGTAATTTATTTAATTAATCAAAGCATGAACCATTGTTTCCTATGCAAATTTGCCATCTCATAGGCAATTCATTGATCCCTCTACTAAAAAACCATTCAAACGGGAATAAAATCTTTGAATGTGGTTTGGACTGCCCCCTCGAAATTGATTTTTTTCTTTTGCTAAACGTTATTCAAATTTTAAAAAATGGTAATCTGTTGGAGTTAGGTTCAGGTGGTCAGGATGCTTTTTACATTCCAATTGATGCTCTTCTAATTGAGAAGTCGTCTGTTGTGCAGTATGTATTTAAGCATTGTCATGAAGCAGTAGTGGCGTAAAGTGAATAAAACAATAAAAAGTATCTTCACCCGAAGAGGTAGGCAGAGGCACAACCAGGACACCCACACTAGCCGAAGACACTCAGTCCCATATTGTGATAGGTGGCAAGCCTATCGCCAACCGGACACATTTCCAATCCCGACCAAAATTTTTTGTATTAGAAAATTGGAAAAATGCAATTTTCTTTTTGTTGGAAGAACCGGGACTCGAACCCGAGACCTCATGCAGTCAAGTCCAACACCTGGACCGCTAGACCACCGAGGCGATAAAACAATCTTCTGTAAAATATTGAGATTTAATATTTTACAGAACTTTTTTGACTCTCGTCTGGTTTCTTTAAACCAAATTAGATTTTTTTATTATCTTGTAGATACCTGATATAAATGACATACTTATCAAATTGACTTGTTTTTATTCATTCAAATAATTCTCACCTGAACTACAGAATATCGTCAAAATACTGTAAACAAATTCATTTTAAAATTGTCTCAGCCCTTTGAAAGATTTATGGCATACTGACCGCAACACCGCCTATCGGTGTTGAATTTACCACCACCACCACCACCAGTGTTGAATTTATATCACCCAGATAGCCACCTAATGCAATTGAAAGAGTTCATTAAAATCAGCTCAAATATTTATGAGTTATTCAATGACATATAACAGCGCCCTCTACCGCGTTTAGTTCAGTACCGCGTCCGGGTCTGCTGACTAAAGTAGATCACCTGCCCTCTGCCAGGCACCCAGGCACTAATTGTTAACAAGATAACTGGTCAATAGAGTGGTGTGCAGCAACTTCCCTGGGTAGTTATGCACCACCTTACCCATTCCTGCCGCTACAATGACAGTGTCACATTCCGATTCGGAGGGTAGGGAAGTCAGTAGATTTGCACAAAACGCCTTACATACCGACCATAGGACAGTAACGCACCTGTAACGTCAATGGTATATATAGGCCATTATTATCTGTTACCATTAAGAGAGCCGTGTACTTGTTCACTGACTTCTCACATAAAAAAGAGTAACTATCCAGTAGCCAACTCAAAACTACGTAGAATAATAAGTTTTTTATTGTGCTTAAATTTATCGATAAAATATGTACGTAAATATCACGTACGTACATACAGTACCGGTACAAGACCGGTATCCTATTGAGGGTAAATAAATAAAAATGACGATAAAATAGATTTGCACATTAGTCCATCACTAGCTGTTTGCAAACGAGAGTGATAGCTTAAAAATCACATGTGTAAGAAAGGGATATAAACACGCATCTAACAATGACCGACCAGTATATGATGAACTCCAAAAAACATCAAATAATTTAAAATGTAATTATGAATGTTATTATTTTTAATTAACCAACGGAAAGTTTTACCATCTTTTCGGTAAATTGAAGAGCGGCTGTCTTTACCGTACCATTTAATTGAACAAACAGTCATTTTTATATCTATTTTTAATTTTTTTATACAATAACGCGACAATGTTTACAGGTCACAAACCTGGTCGATACTGTTCATATCTTTTTAAGTAATAAGCTACATAAGAACAATTACACTTACACTTATTACAATAATTACACTCACGTGTGTTGACAGAAACTGGTTGCCTTCAATGCGGCGTCTATTTGGATGTGTGGTCGATGCTTAACATCGATAACCAGCAATCAAACAAATGACAACATTTGAAGTTTTAGAGGCGTTGCTAAAATCTCTTACATATTTTAATTTTCCAAGGTTACTACTTGAACTGTTTTTTTAAAGTAAATACGTAAAATAAAGTATCTTCACGCCAATATATCCGAAGAGGTAGGTGGGTGCCCTGGTTGTGCTATTTTTAAAACACCGCGAATTATTTAAAACAATGACAAATAGATATATTATAGCGAATTGACCATAGCAGAGGTATATTTTGAAATTTAATATTTAGGCGGAGAAGATCATGCATAATAATTATAAATAAAAAAGCGGACGACCAACTTTACGGGAGCTTATTTTAAGTTTAATTAAGTTCAAATGATTTGCACAAAGATAAGTGCATGATGAGAGACAAGAACTCAGACAATAAGCTCTTAATGGAGTCAACGTCATCATTAATTTTCGCGGAAAGTTTGATATCCTTTAAGATAGAAGATATCTAGGTTAAACACAAAATAAAAAGGGACAAGTGTAAAGACGCGTAAGTTAAAATAACAAATTCGGCCAAATCAGTGTGGGACTGATTTGCAAATGAAGCAAATTAATTATTTAAGAACTGTGGGTGATTTCTGCCGCCGTAATGATTCGGTCATATTTCGGTCAGGAGGGTTCGGTAGCCGATAGACTTATACAACCTAGCATCCTAACATCCCGACAGCAGGACAGCGGCACACCTGAAACATCTATGACGTCGGTAAGTCACGATTGTCTCTTACCATCTGGAGATCCGTGTGTTTTTTCACTGAACTTTGTCATAAAAAAACTTCAAACTGTAAAAATTAACAAAATCACAGTTAGACCAAATCTGATATACGTATGAGTGAGAGTGAGTGATTTTTTTACAAATAAGGAATTATAATTATCAAACAATTGTAGAACTAATAAGACATTCTGATTGAGTTTGGAGTATGATAACAAATTTTGAAAGATAGGTTATATGTCTGAGTCTTTGATTACGAGTGAAAACAATTTCGCTTAGTCGTTAGGACAGTCTCTTCATATCGTACGAATCCACCCTTAATTCGAATGATATGAGGAGATTCGATGTGCTGTATGTTGATTTCTAAAAGGATTTACTTTACCACTGCATTTTCGTTTAACGGAGAAATTGTATGGATTTACTGTCAGCGCCTCTAGCGGATAATTGAAACAACTAAATAACATACATTTTAATCTTTCAAAAGTAAAAGCGATAGAAACTTAAATTCGTGCAAAACACACATTCACCAGATAATTGTACTTTTCATGTAAACGGAACAAATGGTACTTGATATTAGGAGAAAACTGCCAATGGTCCGTATATTCTGGTCCGTTATATTTGAAAGCTTCCGGTGGGACGACCTAATTATCGGTGGATCGATGAAGTTACCATAATTCTTTGCCTCTTTCTGAACATATGATCTAGCTTAATTGCAGAATAGGAGTGAGTGGCTTCAGCTACTGTCGGATGCAAAAATACACTTTGGGACACTGAGAGCGAAGTGAGTCATTGTCACTTAACCAATGTTATTTTTTTAAACAAGAACGTTTCAATTGGAAAAACAAAAACAGGACGTATATTAAAAATAATAACATACAATTAAAACTTAAACAAATAAAGTCAATTAACAAAATAATTAAACACTGGCCGTCTTATAAATAAACAAGGAGTAAAGTAATCCAAGGTTCAACCTGGTATTATATTCTTTAATATAACGTAATAAGAGACAGACCTAACATCACCTTAATCTTAATTCCACTTTAGTTCATGTTTATTAACAAGGCGGTGGAGGCGCATCTGGAGTTTAAGAGTTTTAAAGGGAGTGTTTAATATGCTTTTGAGAATAGCATCGCCTTTGCTGCTAACTAGTTACAGATGTCTATAAGCAGTGGTGATTGCTTCTCACCAGGCTCGCTTTTTTACTCTATCGTATGTCAGCTATTACTATTACAAAATCTGTGCATTTCCACACCCATAACATCAGTGATCATCACTGTCATGTTACGGTGTGAAGAATCTTATCCCTGAAATATATTTTTTTATTATAGTAACCAGTACTTTTACAAAAGAGGTTTTATAGCTCAGCGTCAGATTAGCTTTGACGACTTTGTGCCACCAAATATCACCTAAACTAAGACCAACAAATGAATTAACGATTTCCCAACCAGTTACATAATAACTTAATATTTTATCAGCAGCTGACAGTAGCTGTAACACTCAGTAATCAGACCCTTTGTTTCAACTCAGCGGAATGAATTGCAAATTACATTGCATCAAATGAACGCTCTTAGAATATTCGCTGGGAATTTAATATCACTCCGCGAGGAGACCTAGCCTACTTTAGAAGATGGAAGCATTCAGTAAATAATCCGATGTTAATACGACTCGTCACGATTGTAGGCCGAGTTTTTTGCAATTACTGTAATTGTTGCGGCATAGTTTGACACAAATAATACACCCTGTATCTCGAAAGCGCTTATGCGAGGGTTTGAACTATATCTAACAATGTCGACTAGGACGTAATCCGAACTACATTGTCAGTAAAAAGGTTTTATATAGAAACACACTTTAATATAGTAACTATAGCAAAACTAACATAAAACCTTTTGTAAGGACTACATGAAATAAAGGTATTCCATTTCGACATTAATTGAATTTAGTTTAATTTACAATAGTAGCCAAATACTCAAAGCCAAATACTTGTCCAGGGATACTTATTCATTATTATTATTAACTAGAGGCCCGCCCCGGCTTCGCACCTGTATAAAATATACATATAAACCTTCCTCTTTAAACACTTTATCTATTAAAAACCTGCTTCAAAATCCGTTGCGTAATTTAAAAAAAATAAGCATAAAAAGGGACATAGGGACAGAAAAATAATATGTAGTGATACTTCAAGCAGATGTAAAGACATAGGAGGCAGGGCACAACTCAATCGTTTGCCTAGAACTTAATAGATAATGTAAAAAATTATAAGTATATCCAATAAAGGTTTTTTTTTCAGCTCATATTATAGACCTTACAAGAGGTTTTGGTGTGAATGAAAATTCCTACAGCATAAACCTACAACTGCATCGGACGGCGGCCACTCACTTAAAAAATCTGGCAGAGAAACATCGCGGACATATTGTGTTTTCTTACACGTATTTTTTACGTTTGTGAAGAAATTGGCAGAATTTATATTGTTTATAATCGACAGCCCCTAGACAAATTGAATTTTTAATTGTCTAAATCAGGTAGCTAGTTAATTAGAAGTACAATTTTAGTTATGTTATATAATCAGCCCTTGCTCAGCCTAAGTAATTATTCTCTTCTAATAATTTTCAACTCACTGGCTTAAATTGAAATGAGTAATATTCAGCTCAGTTGGTTCAATTACTAAACTCGTTCAAGCGAAGTAAGCCTTTTGGAAAATTCAAGCAACAATAGCGGGAAAGCTGTTTAAAATAACCCTTTTTAAACCCCGACGCACAAAGAGGGGTGTTATAAGTTTGTAGTGTCTGTCTGTGGCATCATAACTCCCGAACGGTGTGATAAAAGGCAAATTAAGTTCTTGTGTCAGGGGTTTTCTAAATTTTTAATTTAATAGTTATGATTCTAAAATAATACTAACAAAGTATGTCATTAACGAGCTAATAGTACTTAGATAAGAGCCCATAATTAGAAGCCCATAATAAGAGTAATCGATTACTTTATAAATACGATTTTGTAGCGTTAAAAGCCTGCCCCATTTGTCACATAATAAACAACTGTAGTGAGACTTGTTATCCAGGACTTTAGATTTTATCTGGTGCCATTACCGTGATGGATAACGTAATATGCGCCTAGGAAGCCGTCCATTATCCCTGATAAATGCATCGATCAGTCCGCAGGTTGTCAGGACAATTTACTTGGGCGAAATAACTATAAATATTTAATAACATCTTCAAAGCATTATAAAATATCAGATGGTACTGACGTTTTATTAGTTTTTACTATCATAAAATATGTGTTGCCCACAGCTAAATTCGCATTTTCCCACAGGGTTCCGTTTATATGTCAGAATAAAAAAGACATATCTTCTTAAGTCGACAAAAAATTAAAGTCAATTACTAAATTCGATCGATATCTGTTCAGTAGTTGTGAAGGCTATCAGGAACGAATAGTAAATAATAATTTCATTACCAATATAACTTTTGAATAAATAATATAGAGATTTAAACTTAAGCAACAGTTATTGACGCAAAATCCATCACGGGCAAGTATTACTTTAAAAAATAAATTAATCTGAATCTTAGTACATTTTTTTTATATGTTTTTTTACCCTGGGGCGAATAAATGGAACCTTATCCCTACACCATGGTAATTATATAACCGCGCCTGCACACTTAGTTAATTACTAGTGAAACGCCCAAAATCCAGCAAAGCAATAATCATCATAGATTACCTCAAACAAACCGCAAGAGACAGTCAAAATGTAAAAACAAATGTTTGGTTATAGTTACGAATATGATACGGATATCGTAAAATACTGTTATTTTAATATAAATTAGTTTCATTTTTATTGATTTATAATATTTAAAATTTCTCTCACTAAAAATTAAAACTAGGTTTGAGATAATTCTAAAGTAAAAATTTTCAAATTATCCTCAAAAAAGCCTAGGTGTATTTAATGTAGCTAGCAACAATTTCAATCACGTTAGTTTTCAAACAAAACAGCATCGAAATCGGTGTATCCGTTCAAAAGTTATGATGCCACAGACAGACCACACCACCGACAAGTCAAATTTATAACACCCCTCGTTTTCTGAAGTATCGACTTATAAAACTATGTCTGTGTTTTGAAAATAAAATAGAAAAAACAATCGGGTTAGGTGTAAGCTATAATAGTTGATGCACTTAGGAACAAGTAGCTAATAGAAAGTGCATACATCCAAAGTGTTATGTTTTACTTCATCATGGATCCGTTGTAAAAACATCCAGACTTTACCACTAATGACTATCTACAAACGCCTCTATGGACAAGATGTCAACGATCACTCTTAACGTTCAGTCAGATGGCTCTTATTTCCGTGGTAGTCTGGTACCATCCAAAGTGCCATATTTTACAACCCCATGGATCAATTGTAAAAACATCCAGACTTTACCACTACTGACTAGCTAAATACGTCTCCATAGACAAGATGTCAACGATTACTCTTACCGTTCATTCAGATGGCTCTTATTTCCGTGGTAGTCTGGTACCATCCAAAGTGTTACGTTTTATAATCCCATGGATCCATTGTAAAAACATCCAGACTTTACCACTAATGACTAGCTACATACGTCTCTACGGACAAGATGTCAACGATCAGTCTTAACGTTCAGTCAGATGGCTCTTATTTCCATGGTAGTCTGGTACCCACGCACTCGTGGGCGAAACAAGTTCGTCGACAATCGTAAATCGCAATAAACGCAACATTAAAACATCATCTATCCGGTCCTGTGCCGATAAATATGTCTCTTTTGCAATGCTCATGCATATTATGATTTTTGCTTTGCAAATATGCCTCTTGTACCTTGTAGACAAGGGACAACAGGAGCAAGGATTTGTATAGGATCACGTAGACATAACATGTTGGGTACCATTTATGAAGGAGATAGATGAGTAAAACCAATTGTGCTCGTTGTGTAGAACAAGTTATAATATTTTTTTATGATATTGGAAGGCAAACAAGCAGACGAATTTCATGATGGTAAGAAATTCACGCCGCCTAGAGACACCAAAGGTGGTAATGGTGCGTTGCCAACCTGGGGCCGGGATGTTAGGCCACAAGCAAAAGTAAGTTTACCGGCTACCTTACCCTCCAAACCGAAACACGTCATGACGTTATGGCGGCAGGAATAAGTAAGGCGGTGGTACCAATCCGGGTGAGTCGCTGCGAACCTCTACCACCTATTCAGATGTCACGGTGTTAGTGATATGTTTATGAGTGAGTGATAGCTGCACAGCAATTGCTGTAATATTTGGTTATAATACTTAAACCATTCATATCATTGGCGAGGCACAAACTTGCATCATAATTTTCAGTTTTACAGAGACGCTTGTGTCGCACCTGATCGATTTCCTATGCCATATCCAACCTCGCAGCCAAGGATTTTATCTTATTCTGAACTGGCTATACCCGTCGGTGATTCAGATAAACTATCAGTTTACTGCACTTAATTTACTGATGTTCTTTAATGTACCCTAGCAAGCTGAGTTTTGGATTCCATAATTATAAAGAAGGAATTTCGTTTGGAGTTATTTGAATTTGACCCACAAAGTTCCATAGATGTTTTTTGACAAGCGTCTCTTATGGCTTTGAAGAAAGAGTTATCAGTGGAAGAACATTAAAAATAGAGACTTCCGTCCTTTAGCTTTAGACAGAGTTTTCTCTTTGAAAAGAGATTTCTCATTCCTCAAAGGTAGATTGGGTGCCTGTTTATCATTAGCTTGTATGAAAATGAATATTTCCAAAGTTTGTATGACATGTCTTCTTCAAACCACATAGATGAGCATGCGTGGCGCTAGCACGCGGCTTTATTTATTGATGAAGTCCACGTTTTTGCTTTAATGGCTGTGCAGTTTTATTTAATACCTGCTGAGGTATTTATGTCAAGTTACTGCAGGTACTAAAGGTTTTAACTACTTCTTTACTGTTCCACTAAAACGAACTTAAGAATAATATTCAAACTATTTTAGTATTTTTTCTAGTCTCTGGATATAAATTTTCAACAAACTTGATTTAACTAAATTCCAATGTTTAAATAGAAACTTCGGCGCATGGGTTTAGGGTGTAGACAATAAGTTTAAAGCGCGCTTGTTTCTACGCAATCTTTTTTTTCTTAAATAATGATCTTGGTTAATATTTGCTTTTATAAATCAATCCCAAAAAATAGGTCATAAATATTTTCATTTCCTAAATTGATATAAATTTACATATCTCGTTAATAATCGTAAATTTATCCCAGGGTGGTGTCAAGTGTCTGCGATACCGGCGTGTTTGTATGAAATGAATTAATGTGAAAGAAGTTATGAAAATCTGAGAGGATAGAAATTTGGTACTCGATATTCTTTGTCTACCGCATGGAATTAAGTAAGCAGGTAAATAAAAATTTTAGTTTGTGACGCTTAAGACAGCTAAAAGTAGGCAATTAGGACGAAACAAGAACATCATCATCACAGGCAAACATTAGCAATCGATATTTATAATAGTACTAGCTGTTACCCGCGGCTTCGCCCGCGTAGTCTACTAATTTGATATTTAGCTCTCCAACACTGCTCGTTAAAATTTTAAGATAAAATGTAGTCTATGTCGCTATCCAAAGTTTCATTAATATTTTTGTAAATATTAAAATCAATTCAGCAATTTTGCCGTCAAAACTGATCATACACTTTCTCTTTTCTAATTTCACCTCAGATAAATAGTAGGGATACGTTATTGTATTTACAGTTTTATCTGCACTTTGGCAAATCCTGTGAAATTAAACTGTATAGCAAGTTATGGAAACCTCTAACAGTTTTTTTTTGAAATTTTAGAAATATACGTATCGTATCTGAGGTCTAACCGTCCGTCTTCGGAATTACTTCTTGAGATCTTGGGTTCTGTTTCCGGTCCGGGCAACAAAAAAAAAAACAAATAAAAATCTACTGTTTACTTTTAAAGGTTTTTTTTACATTACGCAAAGAGGTTTACTGGTTTAAGCGTGAAAGCGCAACAGACAGACAGACAGAGTTACTTTCGCATTTATATTATTAGCAGGGAAGTAGGGATTTTTAACTATGTATATCATAATTTCTTTGTGTGTTTTTCATTAATGATAAACTGATGAACGTGGTTCATTGTTATGGACTAACGGTAAAAATTACTGTTAAATATTTTTCCTACGCAAATTGTGCCACCCCTGTTCACCCTCATAGGGGTTGATTTTCAAAAAAACGCTTAGATATGTATCTTATAATTTGTATTGCAGAACATTATTTCAGTGTCACGCAAAATATTTCAATAGAATTAAATTTCCCATACAAACTTAGATACCCCCTTTAACCCCCAATGGGGGTGAATTTCAAAAAATCCTGAAATACGTGTTTCATCATTTGTACTAAAAAGCATTAATTCAAAGTTTCATGCAACAATGTGCAATAAAAATATTTGTCTCATACATACTTTGCCACCCCTTTTAACCCATTTAGGGGTTGAATTTCCAAAAAATAATATGCCCATGTCCTTCTCATGAATGCTAACTATCTACATACCAAATTTCAGCAAAATCGGTTGGGTGGTTTAGGCGTGAAAAGGTAACAGACAGACAGAGTTACTTTCGCATACAAACTTTATAATATTAGTATGGATTATTAAATTACAAACGTAAATACAATTTAGATAAAAAATGTCGCGCTGAAAAGCACGTTTTTATTAAGTTCGTTATTTTCCTCGCTAGGGAGCTCCGATAAATGCGTGCGATCGCTGTAAATTACAGTCCTATGCTTCGTCGCGCACGCACCGCGGCCAGCCGGTACCGCCGCAACCGCGATGTCCCTATATTTTAAACTTGTAATATCTCCGAAACTATTCGTTTAATTTACATACTGTAAAGGGCTATATTGTTCTATATTAAATGTAAAACTTATTTTGAGATACTTAATTAGATAAGGATTCATGTTGTGTTGCTTTAAATCGCTTCGTAAATAAGCCATTATTTTTCGTAAAAAGTAAAAGATAAAAATTGGTTATTGTAAGTTATCCGTAAGAGACAAACATATGCCATCGCGAACTTTTTTGTAGACCTTTTTAAGGTAAACAATACTTAGTACATTATTTTGATCTATCTCGTAGAGTTCAGCCAGCGTTTGCAATGCAAGCGCAAAAAAATATGTTTATTTACGACTTCGCATTAGAAATCTTGAAATTATCAGTGGTTTTCTAATATATGAAGCATGTTATTATACATATAAACCTTCCTCTTGAATCACTCTACCTATTGAAAAAAACCGCATCAAAATCCGTTGCGTAGTTTTAAAAATATAAGCATACATACATACAGACAGACGCGGAAAGCGACTTTGCTTTATACTATGTATAGATTATTTGTGTGATGATCATATATGTGTGTATTTCCGGACCTGAATGTTTATTAAATTTATACTAGTATCAATTTACGTATTTCATCATCGTTGTGTAGCATCCATAAGAGTATATAATTTGCTTAATTTAGGATTAGATCAATATGTGTTTGTTAGGGAGGGGGTATTTATTTATTTATCTATTCCTGGGTACAAAGATAGATAACTTTGTTTCTTACCGACAAGACATCCGTCTATATTTATGCCTTCCATCCCATAAAAAACTAAGAAAAAATTAATGCCAAGCGAACACCAAAATGTGATAGTGACATCATTTCGAAGGTTAACATGAAATTATTCTGAGTTATGTCCTCGAAATTGCTTAGACAAGCAATTTTGTATGCTCAAGTAATTGGAATTGGGTCAACTAATTTATTCCGGCAGATGGCGCGATAACCTCTCAAAATTAATTACTGACATATCTCTGAACAATTGAACTCAATTGAGTAGGAAAAGTTTTGGATATTAGCATAAAGATACGTGTATAAATATATCTGGACAAATTACATAAATTGTATCTAATCACAAAGTAAGCAAGTTATAATATTATGCTTGTGACATAATACATAGAAATACTTAAATAAATATCAGAATAAATTTGTTAAAAATTCAAACCCAGAATCGAACCCGAGGCCCGCGACTAGTCGTTGGAGCTAAGCGTCTACGGCCTACGCTAATCCGACCAACGAAGCGGTCAATGTGGAAATGAGAGGGCCTTATTATCCAGTAACGGAATAATCTAATAACTTATATTATTTGTTTATTCTACTGGCGTCGTCACGTTAAAAGACTTTTGCAACGATTTTCAGTGCTCACCACTGTTGTAGGTACTGTAGTTTAGCGGATGTACTCATATTCATGACAGAGGATGGTTATATACCTAGTCTTGCCATAAATATTGTAATAAAGAAAAAAAATATTTTTTTAACTGCAAATAACATATATTACTTTTACAGTGTGTTAGTTTAATACATAAA
>NJDD01000230.1:248618-268082 GCA_002245505.1 Calephelis nemesis
TCCCTACAACGCCAGCAACAAGGGCTGTCTCCCGGGAGACCGTACGTTAAGGCTGCTGGTATAGCTAAGGCGGTGGTACCAATCCGGGTGAGTTGCTGCGAAACTCTACCACCTAGTCAGATGTCACGGTGTTAGTGACAGCAAGCCTATGCTCGCCTTTTACGAGCTGCCTGGCACAGGAAAGCAGATTGTCTGTTCTACAAAGGAGCCCGGACCAACACGGGGACTCAAGACTTAACCCAGTTTCATAGTCTTCATTACAATTTGATACAGACTATATTATCAATTTAATTTTAGTCCTTAGCTAATCCATGTTTCTTAATAAAACGGTACACGTTCGATCAACGTCGCGGTATTAGGTACAATAAATACATAAAAAGCCGGGAGTAGAACGAATGACACAATGAAATATTAATAAGCTTGCAGCGTAAACAATGCGAAAAATCCATTTAAAGCGTGAACTGAGATTCCGCAAACGGTTCTGGACATTTTTTGTTTGCTTTATAGTTTTTATAAACATAAACTACCTTTAAGCCCGTATCCCCAAAGAGATTGGCAGAGGTACAACCATGACACCTATATTTAGCCGATGGTAGTTAGAGTCCCACAATATGATAGGTGGCAAGTCTGTCGCCAAACGAGCACTTTTCCAATCCCGGGCAACTTTCTTTTATTATAAAATCTAAAAGCAAATTTTAAATTGCTCGACCCAGGAAACGAACCTAAAATTTCATGTGGTCAACACCGGAGAACTAGACTACAGAAGCGACACACACACAAAACTTTTTCTATGTACTAAATACATACAATACAATAACTCTTTACTGTGCAACAAATACAAATAAATCACAAATACATTAAAATAACTTACACTAAGAAGATGTATACACAAAGGCGGCCTTATCGCCTAACGGCCAATATTAATAATCAATCCTAATCCAAAACTTGCTGTCCAAGATTGATATTTTGATCCATTTTTATGATATCGCTTGCCAATAACATATCTGTAGATAGGATGAATATGGCAATTAGGTATAGGATAGGCCGGCGGATAAGCAGCTATCTAGATTGCTTGAAATCCATCTTTAGAGAAATATTATTAACATTGGCCTTAAGCAAATATCTCAAATTATCTCAAATTTAAAATACTAGTAGTTCGTAAGATGCTAGTCAGTCAGTCAGTGTGTCTATCACTTCCACCGTGATCTTCGCCCCTCCCCGTACAAACTGATTTACACAAATAAGCTTGGGGCGAGCCTCAAGTTGACAACGCACCAAAATCAGGAGTTAACGCTTAGCGATCCAACAATTTTGGTTATCGAAAAAGCTTCGATTGAGCTTTGTGGTTGATTTAAAATTAGCTGAAAGCTTTTTCGAAATCAAAAACCGGTAGTGCAATAAATAGTACGCCATGACAGTAGTTTTGACCGACAGATTGTCCTCAAGGCGAAGGCAATCAATTGACAATCCTAAAATATATTTATTATGTCTATTATGTATTATTATTCTAATATGTATTAGCGTCTCAGCTTCGTACAAACATCCAGACAAAAGTGTAACCTCCTTTTTTGAGTCGGTCAAGAATATATTTTTCAATGCAAGTAAAACCGAATAATCTTTATCGTGACGTCATTAGGTGTCAAACCAGGCCTTGTTTTTAACCAAGCAGCAAGCGGCAGCTTTTACCCAGTGACATTTAGACCAGACCCGTATATTAGAACATGCATAATGGCGACGTAATCACAGTATTTAAATACCTCATTAGCATTCGACTTCGACTGTGAATATCGATTGGCCCGGCTATAAGGGGTACGTGTCCGCTAATGTAATAGCCATACTCGCATTAGGTGGTATTCTACCACCTGTGCAGTGCTTTTCATTATCGTGTTCCGTCAAAGTATAAATTTGCACACATAGCTACTTGGCTATAAGTTGGTGATCATTATGATGTCTACAGACAACGGCTGTACCTTACCTACAGGAAAGCCTAATTGCATATAATACCTACTTACAAAAAAAATATGTTTAGCTAATTGTGATGTATTCGCGACGAATATTATTTCTGTAGCGCACTTGAGTTTTCTAGGTTAACTACTATAAAAATTTGAGGTACGGGTTTGATATCCGGCAGGGCCCGGATTTTATGTGATTAGGTTTACTTCTAGGTACCTTATATTTATTTTAATATATTAGCACAACATCAGTTACAGTACTAGAATAGTATTATTATCGTTGACTGACGCCAGCAAGGCACACGACAATAGCGAGCACTGACTCTATAACGGCAGAATAGGAGAGGCGGAAGGTAGGCGATCGGTGACATTTAAAACGACATTGAGTTGGACTTGTAAATTACAACATAATACGAGTGCAATCACAGTATTTAAATATCCTCATTAACATTCAACTTAAGACTGTGAATATCGATCAGCACGGCTACGTGTACATGACCGCTAATTTAATAGCCACCCACTACTACTGTGGGTGAACTGGCTTTATACACAACGGTGATAGAAAACAGGTGTCGTTTTTAACGGACTTTAAAAAAGGAGTTATATCATGTTTGACTATTTTTTATGTACTTTTTTATAGAACAGACCAATTTCCGAATAGATAGAAATGCAACAGTGAAGGACGTAAAGCTTAAGGGATAGCGCATACTTGGAAGGCGGCATTAGCGGCATTGCTTTCATGCATTCTCTATGAATCAACGCATACTAGGCTGTCGTAAAAACGATATTATTAATGTGAATCTCTGGCTAATGTCATTTTAACGCTAAAGTTTTTTTCGACAACCACCAGAGGCGTCACTTTCTACACTTGACGATTTTAAAGTTTCAAATGTATTGAGTTACATTAGGTTTACTTTAAGGCATTGAGTAACAAAAATCCGTTGATACAATGGAGCCCGGCGCGCCTCAGTGTGCTTTGGAATGCGATGCGCCCTGATCCGACACTCTCCGCTCCGTCAAATGTGTGAAAGTGAGCCTTAAGGATAAGGCTCACTAGGCTTTACGTCCCTTCCTGAGGCTGGTGCCCGTAATAACAGTAACCCTTTCCTCTCAACCGGAATATTTGCTTAAAGTAAGTATCCTTACGCCGGTATCCCTGAAGTGCTGACCAGTTGTGTAATACCCTTGTTGTAGTCCCAGGACTAGCCGAAGGAAGTCCTACAATGTGATAGGCGGGTAAACCTATCACCAACCAGGCACAACTAATCTCTGGTATCATTATACTATAAAATCGAAAACAGACATTTTTAGTTGTCCGACCCAGAAATAAATCACGACCTCATGGAATCAAAGCAATACCTGTGTGTTGAGTGTGAGTTCCGCCACTAAATTAGTTTACTACCGCGTTTGCGTTTGGACAATCCAACTGTATATTTGATATTTTCCATCGTCGGCGCTTGGTAAAACTTCCAAATATTCATATTTTTAAATGAAGAAACACTTGTACTGTTTTACGTATCACTTATACTTAATTATTTTATAAATAGCCTACCGGTTTCGCTTTTGACAGCATCATCAGGGCTAGAACTTAAATTAAAATTTAAGTTAAAATTTAAAATTTAAGTTCTAGCCCTGATGATGATGTCAGAAGCGAAACCGGTAGGCTATTTATAAAATAATAAAGTAAAAGTGATACGTAAAACAGTACAAGTGTTTCTTCATTTAAAAATATGTATCCAACCGTATGGAATAATTTAGTTGTTTAGATCATTCGCTATAGGCGCTGACAATAGCTCCATACATTTTGGTCACTAAACGTAAACGCGATAGTAAAGTAAATTTCAAAAACTCACACTTGGCATACTGATCATTACACCACAGAGGTAACTATTGTGTCCAAGTTACGACGACGCGAAAATCTAAAAATACGGGTAAGGTGTTTCAGGACTTGAGTCGTTGACTACCTTGTTTGACTGACTGATTAGTAATAAATAAGTAACCTAAATAATCCTATACAGTCACCAAGAAGAGAAATAAAAACGATATTATTTATTAATAATGTACCTAAATAGAGGCACAATATCATTTCAATGTTAAACTTTTGTACGACTACCATCAGAGGTGTCACTTTACACACTTAACGATTATTTTTTAAACTAAGTACTAGGTACTGAGTAACAATAATCGTGCTTTGCGGTGCGATGCGCACCGATCCGACACGTTCCGATCCGTCAAATGTGTGCGCTATCATTAATAACTATCGCTAGTTATTCTACTAGTGACCGAAGAATTTGTCGCAGCACTATAACCAAACACAACATCAGTAGAACAGGTTTATGTAGAGCGGCTGTGAGAAACTTCCGTCAGAAAATTTAACCAATCAACCAGTATTCCAGTTTTATAGAATATTAGCTGCCACTTCGCCGAGAGGAATCTTTTTTTCTTTAAGAAAACAAATCTTTTTTATTACTTGTAATAAAACACGGCTTGGATTTTAATTTGGACTCAAGAAAATACGAAAATGAGCCAGATTAATATTGATTTAATACTTTTTCCGAGAAAAAGTATCTTTGCGGCTACATCTCCGAACAAGAAGGCAGATATAAAATCAGGACACCCACGATCAGCCGTTAAGGAACTTTTTAGACGACTAGATTTTTAGTGATTAGAGACTAACCTATTGCCAACCGAGCACTTATCCAATCCTGGGTAACGTTTGTTTTTTAGAAAATTGAAAAATACACTTTAAGTTATTTAACATATTTTTATTTCATATTTTCCATCGTCGGCCCTTGGTAAAACTTCCAAATATTCATATGTTTCTTAAACTTATATATTGAATCTTTTTATCATTTCTGGTCGTATCTGTGGCTTAGCGATCCGGTGTTGGACTTGAGAATTGGAGGACCCAGATTAATCTCCGAGTCGAGCAGTATAAAAAAATGTCTTTTAATCGTCTTAAGCAAAAACTACGTTGCCGGTAATGGACATGTGCCTGGTTGTTAACACAGCAGCCTCGTCTTCGGCTGGTCGTGAGTGCTCTTATTATAACTCTGCCTGCCTCTACACGGGCGTGAAGATTTTTTTTACAATTATTAGGTATGTAAGTAAAATAAAGGTATGCGCATTAAAGGCGTGTACGTCTTTTCCTTGTGTTTATTCTGTGTCGAGCGCCTAAGGGCCTCCGCACCTTACACAAATTAAATCAAAATTTAAATAAAGTTGTACAACGTTTTATTAGTACCTGTAATTAATTCAAATTACTTTATACGATATATTGCGTAGAAGATTGTAATTGTACCTAAAATGAATTTTATCAAATTCAATATAATAGGAATTAATTAATCAATTAAGCATTATCACTATCCTAATCGTAAAAAATTAAGACGAATTAATTTCTTAATCTAGCAACGTATTAATTTTTTTACAAACTAGCGGCTTCGTCGAAGCGAATTCAATTATTACACACTCGTTTCTTCCCTTTGTTCTAATTGCAGAGAACTACGTTCTTCTAATTCTAATTCAGTAGGATTACTCTTGAAGCTCGATTCATGCAATATTGGAAACTGGAATCGAGTATGTCATTTTAGATACTATTGAACACAACGTTGGCGAATTAACTATAAACATTTAGTTAATAGTAAACAATAAATTATTTGATCGGATTCGTTGATTGTTTCTTAAACTAAATGTTAATAATCCGCTAGTACTATGTTCAAAAATACCTAAAATGATAGACACGATTCCAATTTCTAATTCCCATGATATCGAGATTCAAGAGTAACCCTACAGAGCCTTTAATATGAGTCTGTATGGATTACGTATGGTGAGTTACGTGTCGAAATCTATAACAATTTTGGTCTAAAAGTGTGTTTCTCGTGGTTACCGATAGAGGCGCTGTTTAAAGTTTTCATACAAATGATTTACAGACACGGTAGCGAGTATAGTAAACTTGACAAGCCGTGAACTCATGGTAAGGGCTCTATTGACATGTTTTAATAAAACATAGCTTAGATTTTAAGTTAGGTTAATGCTCTTAATAGCTGTAAGAGCTTGTTGAAAATTGGTCTCACAGTTTTCTTGTTATGTTAATTAACCCGGTTTAGTCACCTTCAATGCTTATTTCTCCCATCAAATACTTAAAGCTCAGTTACTTCTTCATTCCTTTGTTTTCTTATTTTATCAAATTTAGCTATTGCCTACATTTGTAAACAAAGGTTGTAATTATGGAAGACATTTAATAAACTAATTAGTAATTTTAAGTTATCGCAATCTTCATTAAAATATGAAAAAAAATACGTTAATTGCTGTCAAATTACGAGTAGTTAGTACTCAACATTTTCATAGACTACTCGAAAAACGTTGATTAAAAACTTTACAAGTTACTTTGTCTAAACTAATCTGACATGTATAAAATGTTCCATTTATTTTCTTTTTGTTTCATTAGAAAACGATAGCATACATCTAAAACATAATTGAGTTAGAGCTTGATACAATTACCATCGTTATTGATTATTCTATGTCAAATCTGTGTGTGCATTCCTAATTTTGCCATCAGTCCAAAAAGTTATAGTTTTCACTAACTTAATCAGTATCTAACAATTATTTATGAGAAACTAGTTGCTGTATGCGGCTTCGCCCGCGTTTTCACAGGAACCCGTTGTGCGATCGGGATTAAAAGTAGCCTATATGTTAATCCAGGTCACAATGTATCTGTGTTCCAAATTTTGGACAAATCCGTTCAGCCAGTCAAGAAAAAAAGGGTAACTAACATCCGTTCATTCATACATACATACTCACAAACTTTCGCATTTATAATATTAATAAGATAATAAAGACCTGTTAAAGTCACGTGTTATTTTTGTTTGGGTGGATCGAGATCACTCTGTTCCAGTTCAGTTCAAATTTCTTACGTTTCATACCACACGGAACCCAATATAAATTGGCATGTCATTATCAGGTTTCTATCTGTCGGTTATAATGGTATGAACAATAAGCCGGTTGAGAGATCAGTATCGGTAGACGTAGGCTTCGAATAGTCATTTGATATTGCGACGTTAACGATTACTCTTTGTATAAGTCTTGAAGCAATCTTCTGCAGTGTCAATATAAATATGATGTAATTAACCAATTGCAATATATTTCAAACTAGCAGTTTCACGCAGCTTCGCCTGCGTAACTTGGCTTCTACTGCACCGATTTTGATGAACAAAGCCTATGTCACTCAGGGATAATGTAGCATTCTAAAGGTGAAAGTATTTTTGAAATCGGTCCAGTAGTTTCGGAGCCTACTCATTTCAAACAAACAAAAAATCAAACATTTCCTCTTTATAATATTAGTATAGACTAACGTACTTCTAACCAATGAAAAAAGTTACACACACATTGAATCTAATCTCAAAGTAAGCAAATTATATGCTTGTGTTAGTCAACGATTGTGATACATGGAAATATATAATTAAAAGATAATAGAATAAATTTAAAAAACACTCAGACCTCACTCAGAAATGCAGACATTTAAACGGCGGCAGGCATTTGTGTGATGAAACAAAAGCCTGCCCCTTTGGAAATCGAACCCGAGCCTCGCGGTTGATCGGTGTAGCTATGCGTGTACGCTAGCGACTTGACCAACGAGGCGGTCAGAAAAAGGACGGTTATGTTTAAGTAAAATGGTGGAGTTCAAGAACGACTTGTTGGTAACATTGTCGTGTTCCAGTTTGGAGAGGAGCTTAGCCAGAAAACTTGCTTACAAAAGAAGGATTCTAGCCTTAGGGTAACAACACGTTAGATATATTTGGAGTTTATATTGAGTGTCTTTCTTCCCATCAGGAAGTCACGACTCACGAGTGCCTAGGAAGTCATCACGCAAAAAAACAAAGATTTTTTACACTTCAAATATGTAGGTAGTTTGTACAATTTTTAAACAATGGCAGGTAAAAAGACTTATTTATTAAAGCAAAAATAATCAGTAATCAGAACCGACAAAGCAGCAAAAAATAAACAAGTTCTAAATGATTAAAGTCAATTACTAATTCTGTGACTACCTGGCGTAATTGAGTTTTAAAACAAAACATCACATTTTTATGCTGGCTTTGTAATTCATTTAAGTAAAATATAATTAACTTCATGTGATTATTAAACTCTTAAGTATAAAAATAGCGTTTAAGGCGTATTCACACTAGCGGTATGTATCGACGAATCGTAAAGCTGCGATCAGCGAATGAAAATGCTTGTTTGAAACGTAGAGGCTCTTTCCTTGATAATTACAGAAATATATAAAATATATTGAGAATAATAAATGCAATTATTCTCAAAAATTAAACCTCCTTTTATTTATTATTTTTCAAATTTTATGCTATAATTTATCGAGAAAACATACCACATTTGGTTTAAAGACTATATCGAACTGTATTTATTATTTTCAAATACAATCAAAATACCACTTTTCAAAAAGAGTGAATTTTCGGTTGGCACTTGGTTGAACTTTAAACAAATTAACATTTTTGTATCATACTAAGTATGTAAATATCTACCTATATGTACCTACATTGTGTTTATTCTAATTAATTAACATGTAATAATTATTTTCAAAAAATTACATTTAATAATTAGATACGCTTTTCCACAAATGAATGTAATCAAATATATTCTAATAAATACTTTTTCTCAAAGTATATGTATCGTGACTAGCTATGAACCAAACCTGAAAGTCGCCATGGTTGCGCCAGTCTGAAATAACCTTTTCAGATTTTTTAATAAGGAATCTCGTGTTTTATCGCCGGATGTTGAGCACAGCAGTATTGTACCTTGGACTACGAGTTTAAGAAAAACATAATTAGAATTTAAATTACCCCACAAATCGTCAGAGATAAAATTAATATTAATTCTGTAAGGTAACAAATTTAACTAAAAACTGACACAAAAATCCCTGTTTTCCGCAATTCATTTATATTTATTATCTTTAGTTATATTTTGAAAATATTGTAATTAATTTACCGACCAAATTACTTTTGGTCATAATTTGTGGTTGAGCTCTGAGGTTAGCGTTAGAGAAAATTAACCGTTTTTTTATGATCCTGGAAGGCAAACAAGCAAACGGATTTCCTGATGGTAAGAAATTCACGCCTCCTAGACACCAAAGGCAGTAATGGTGCGTTGCCAACCTGAGGCCGGGGTGGTATCGTACTTATAAAAATAGTTATTGATAACAAAACAGAGATAAGAAGATTGAACGAAAGAAACGCTGCGATGACGCATTGAGATCCCCATTTCACGTCATATCTATAACGTGAAATTATGTCGTTTATCGGCCAATATTAATAATATTTCTCTAAAGATGGATTTCAAGCAATCTAGATAGCTCCGTATCCGCCGGGCTATCCTTTACCTAATTGCCATATTTATCCTGTCCACAGATATGTTATTAACAAGCGATAACATAAAAATGGATCAAAGTATCAATCTTGGACAGCAAGTTTTGGATTAGGATTGATTATTAATATTGGCCGTTTATCGGTGTATTTTCTTTTTTCTCTCTAATCTATGAATAAAGGAATTACACTGAATTAATTAAATAAGTTCTTTGTTGTGTTAAACTGATACCAAAAAATACATACACATAAATATCTACAGGCCAAGTCCCTTACGAGGTTGACTAAAGGGTATCGAGTGCCAAAAGTCACGGCCCTTGCAGACCTGCCTAGCTACGAACACGACGGTTTCGGTCGGCAGTCGGCACCACCTTCGAATAAAACCAAAGAGATTTAAATGCGGAATGTCAACCTAGGTCTCCCCAGGTACATACCTACGTCCATCCACACTCGCATTGAATATCTGCTTTGTCAATCTTTCATCCTTTATTCTTTCCACATAACTGAACCCAAGGAACACGCCCTTTCTCATTTTTACACCAACACTTTCTCTTGATGCCAGTCTTTCTCGAATCTCACTGCTACGAATGCGTTCAGTGAATGTCATAGGACTGCTTGATGAAACCAATTTAAAGTCCATTCATTCCGGTCCGTTCATCCGTTTTAAGGTTATGAGGAGGTACTACAAAAAGCTTGTAAAAATTAAAAGCTTCAGAAATTTTAGTGTTAAAATATTTTCGCTATGTGATAAGCACGTCGTATATTTTTATTTTCTAATTTTATAAAAGAACGTTTCAAGTAATATGTAACTTTTATTTACTACATTGACGGGATTTTAAATTGTGTTATTTCGTTAGGAATTCATTTTCCATTTAGGAGATATTCAGGTTTTTTTAACCGGCCCTAATTACTTGCTCTCAACTTTAGTTGCTTACTAGGCCAGTAAGGTCGGAAAACTACTCATACTTCTAAGAACATAGAAGTATGTAGGTCTGTCACTAGAATAACCGTTAACAAACCTAATCGTAACACGAAGGTACATCGCGTGTACAGTTACACACACAAGTGCAACCCTACCGTTCACGATAGTACGATGCTAATAATGGTGCCGGGTTACACGGCTTTATGCAAGGACAGTCATAGCGAAAATACATTTCTATCACTTATCTGTTAATATAACCTTGGTTTTATAAGTTCAAAAAAAGTATCTTCACGCCATATCCCCGAAGAGGCAGGCAGAGGCACAACCAGGGTACCCACGACTAGCCGAAGATACTAAGTCCCACAATGTGATAGGTGGCAAGCCTATCGTCAAACCGGGCACATATCCTATCCTGAGCAACATTTTTTTATTAGAAAATTGGAAAAACCCAATTTTCTTTTGTTACCCCGACCCGGGATTCGAACCCAGGACCTCATGCAGTCAAATCCAACAACTGAACCGATAGACCACAGAGGCGAAACAGAAGTTAAAATGTTTCAAATAACGAATTAATTTATACCAGACGTAGTTAGAAAATATGTATTGACGAATAAATCGATCTAACCACAATGTAAGCTAATTATATTAATTATACTTTTATCAACGAAACTAATTAATAGAATTACATATTAATATACAGAAACCGAAATCATGTATTTAAAAACGCGGACTCACAAATACCTACAGGGATTTTATGAAGGTTAATTGTGTTGCGCATCTGTGCACGAGTAGTGGTTACAATTTTCCATCAGGTAGCCCAGTAGTTCGTTTGCCAATTTTCATAAGAAAAAAACCTTCGGATTTGTATGCTCAATATGCAAATTTCTATCGTTAGTGTAACCTGAGCCAAGTGGAATAAATAAAGTGAAGAAAAGCATAAAGTTCCGAGGTCTGACTCTTTTCGTGGTCTGGGGCCCTACCATGACTGCTTATAGCAGTATTATTTCCATCTTGCTAAATGTCTGCCTTTATAAGCAACTTTGTGGTATACGTCGTAAGGTTGTCTTTCTCGACTGACAATTAGTATTGTTGAAATAGTACTGTTTTAAGAGCTTATGGTAACCCCCCTGGTCGCGATGGTGGGCGGTGGGAACGCTCATTAGGCTTATCATATTCTGTATCATTTCGAAAAATTCTCGCCACAACATTTACACATTTATTTTCCATAAAATATATAAAATAAAAAATTTAAAATATTTTTTATTGATTTAGAAATGAAGAAATTGAAATGTAGTATGTATGTAGTAAAATATACATAGGAGTTGAAATTATATAACATAATCAATTTCACAGTCAGATAATAATGAGTCAATGACAAATCAAATAAGAATGAAAAAAATTAAAACACTTTGAAATTAAGTATTTATTTTATTAGTTTTTAATTTTACATTTTCTTACGACTATAATAAAAACTAAAGGATAACAAATACCTCACATGCATAAATCTGTATGTAAGTAATAAATCTACATGTTTATCTGATATTGCCAGAAATTTATGGCACATCAACTATCGAGAAGGACGTTTTATGTTAGTGTGAAAAAACAGCCATTAAACTCGTAGAAGTACTCAATAGATACCAACATCCATTTATTAAATCTGTAAATCATCAAATAAAGGACATGTGAAATGTATGCAACTAAAGGTATTTTATTCCATAGCGAAAAGACGCTTAGGCTTGTCAAAAAATAAGAAAAAAAACGACGGTTTGCACTATGGTAGTGCCAACAGAAGTGAAAACTAGAATAGTAACGTTGTTCATTTTGATATTTTCGAACAGTTAGGGAATAATTTTGCACGAATTGCTTTAATTATTAGTATGAAAGTACTATAATTTATGTGGTAAAAAACAATATTCATTTATTACGCTATCGTACACAAATATGACAACACGAATACACGCCAGTGCGTAGTCTTACGAATTTTTGATTAGGTCACGAGTCCTGACGCGAGTCTAGAGGTTTTTACCCATTCCAAAAAAAGTGCGCAACGCCGCTAAAGAAGTTTTCACGTCTAAAAGATATCCCAAAGTGGCCTTTTTCTTAATATACACAGCGACCTTATTCTTAAATTAGATTTGTGTTTGATGTCGATGTGTGACTGTGCGAAACAAAAATTAAAACATGATACACTTATTTAAAACAGTTTTTGTATGAAGTTAGCTAACAAACTAAACTTGTCAATTTCCCTGCGGCGATGATTGGTCTCGTTTCAAACATGTACCCAATAGCTAAGCGACGAGTGTTACGACTAACGACCGCACTAATAGCCTTGTAGGTTTTACGTTTAAAACATTTGACAACATAATCCCATTTGGAATACTGATCCGAGATATGTTTTGTCACTTTTTGAACCAATCAGCAAGCTCACTAGACTATTTTATAGATCTATTTAATAAATTATTACAACTGCATCATCCTAAGACCTTCTTAGTTTCATCTTTCATTTAGTTGTTATCATAAGCAGTCAACGTTTTCTTTAATTTACATTAGCAGCTATCATCAGCAAAGGTTAGTAGGAAGTTGATTACATGTGCTTAAGGTAGTTTTATATGTTGAAATTTAAAAAAAAAAAGTATCCCCATATCCCCGAAGAGGTAGGCAGAGGCACAACCAGGGCACCTACGACTAGCCGAAGACACTAAGTCCCACAATGTGATAGGTGGCAAGCCTATCGCCAACCGGGCACATTTCCAATCCCGACCAACATTTTTTTTTAAAGTTTCATTTTCCTTCTTATACAAAACAATTGTATTTGATGGCAAAAGTACTATTTAAGATTTTTTGTTAATAATAGATCATGTACTTAGTGTTTCACAGATAATTAAAATCTATACTAATATTATAAATGCGAAGGTCTGTCTGTTACGCTTTCACGGCTAAGCCACTTTACTGATTTTGATTCAATTTAATATGCATATAATTTTAGACCCGAATTCAAAAACAGTACTTTGTTTAAAAATCAAACACCAAAAAACTAATGAAGCATATAAGATTTTTTTATAGAAATTGAGTCTACGCTGGCAAGTCGCGGATAACAGCTAGTTCTATAAAAAATCGGTATTCTGTACTCGAGTGTACTATAATTTTCAACAAATGTTTTTATTGTGCAGTGAGGTGCATGTCGAATATGGGCATATCGATTGAATACCCTCGGTAGGAGTCGATACGCAGCAATGGCGGACATGGACGTGTCTAATTTAAACCCCTGCCAAAATGGTGTATGTTTCACTTGTCTATATATCTGTACATAATATAACGATGTTTAGTTGGGTAAAATTTACCTGTTTATTAAGGGGCCATATACACTAAAATACGTCAGCAGTTTACTGTTTTTTTCATAGAAAGCACTCATGGATCTTGCTGACAAAAATACACAAGATTAACATGAATATGCTTTACTAGACTAGTGTTTCCAAAACACGATTCATTTCACTTTGCTCGATAGAAAAAAATCAAAAAGCTTTTGCTTTCTGTCTACTTCAATTGTGAAAATATCGATACCAGATTTAACATAAACATAGATAAGTACTATACCTAAAAGATAAGTGTTTCAGTTTTTATACTTTTTTCAAATTACTTTTGTAGTGTTAAAAATAGTTATTTGTCGCTTAAGACGTTTACTTTAGAGCGCCATTGTTCATAGTAATCATGGAACGGGGGAGTGCTGTGATTGGCTCTTCTGGCTGACTAAGTATGGGACCTTAAACGTAGACTAAAGTAAAGTTAATATTATAGTCTGTATCCCAATATTTAAAAGACTATAAATCCAGGTTGAACCCTATAGTACTTTGGTCCATGTTTATTAATAAGACGGTAGGACCAGAGCGTTAAGTCAGTCGATACTTATTGTGATTTAAATTTAACCTTTTTTTAATTACTGGTGTATTTTAATTAAATGAAAAAAAGAAGGACAGCACATTTTGTCGTGTCAAATAACAGAGCACATAGTAATTTGTTGTTCACTATTTTTAGAGAAAAAAACATCTCAGACAAAATTTGAACCATGTTTCTTGCCGACGAATGCTCTAACCATTTGTACTACAGAGGATTCAAATCATGTGACAATTTTTATAATTTGTTAACAGTCGACAGTTATAAACATGGCAAGCGTCTAGGTGGTAGAGTTTAGCAGCGACTCGCCCGGATTGGCACTACCTTACCTATTCCTGCCGCCATAACGTCATGACGTGTTCCGGTTCGGAGGGTAAGGTTGCCGATAAACTTATTTTTGCTCGAGGCCTAACATCCCGGCCTCCGGTTGGCAACGCACCATTACCACCTTTAGTGTCTCTAGGCGGCGTGAATTTCTTAACATTAGGAAATCCATCTACTTGTTTGCCTTCCAATATAATAAAAAATATAAAAAAATAAAACCTTATACCTAAAGTGCTAAACGTGTTTTACATTTTATAAAAATCTCATGTATATATTTAAGATACATGCAATAACAGACTCATATTGTGGAAACCAGCTATTTTGTTTACTTAAGCCAATAATTTCCGTACACATCACCTCTCGTTTATCCTACTAAAATTATAAATGTGAAAGTTTGTATGTTTGTTTGTTACTCCTTCACGAAAAACTGCTGAACCGATTTTCATGAAATTTGACACACAAATAAAGGGTAAATTGGATTAACACATAGGATAATATTTATGCCGAATTTCTTTTCTGTGGGACCTAACCACACGGGCAACGCCACGGGCAACAGCTAGTATCATATCAAGATGATCGCCATTCAATAACCATAATAGCCCTAATCAAACATTACCTAACACCCGCCACATTTGAACCAAAGTTATGCAACGTAAAGGTTAATAATTGTAATTAAAGGTTACAGCGAGGACATTGGGCGAGATGTGCTAATAAGTACGTCTTACCAACTCGGAAGAAGGCTATTTTTAACAGACTTAAAAAGAGGATCTTAATAATTCCGACGTATGTTTTTTAAGTGAAAACTTCTCTAGCGACGTAGCGCACTTTTTTTGAAATGGGTAAAAAACTTATAAACTCGCGTGACATCGAAAATTCGTAAGACGGATGGAGAGTAAACAGCTGGCGCGCGGCGTAGGAGAGCAAGTATGGGGGATACTTCTCTTTCTTCGGCGCGGCAAAAATGTATGCCTGCGCCGGCTGCGCCTGCTGTTTCGTTTAGACGGCGCAGGGCGCTTGCGCGAATGTTCGTGTTGTCATGTTTGTGTACGATAGAGCAATAAATTAATATTGTATTCTATCACATAAATGATAGTACTTTCATACTGATAATTAAAGCAATTCGTGCAAAATTATTCCCTTACCATTCCAAAATATCAAAAATGCACAACGTTTAGTTTATAGCCTTTATAGATAAATGGTTTCTTAAACACTGAAATAATTTATCAAATCTGACCAGTAATTCTTGAGATTAGCGAGCTCAAGCAAACAAACAACTTCAGCTTTATAATATTAGCATAGAATTATAGATGAGCGATGTTCGAATAACCAACATACACGCAGAAATAGGTTATTTATATTAAGTAGCTGCGTAATTATAGTAAGTTGGATATATCTGACATGTTTTAAATGGATAAGAAGATTAGCGAGTGAATGGCGTACGCGTAGTACATTTTTGTGTAATCCACGATAACAGCTAATAAAATATAATCCCACCTATCACCACTATCAGGATAATAAAATTCCTACTAGAGAAGTTATGTACATATTTATAGCGAAATGTTTAATAGTTTATGACTAGATAATATGTTATTCAACTGTTCATAATTTTATTGAGTAGCTAAATTTCAAATATGGCCAACTTCAGAAAAACTCCGCCGAAACACATAACTTAAATATTCTGTTAAATACTGTTTACTTTTATTACTAGTTACTCAATTCATTCATTTGTTTATAACTTTATTGATTTCAAATTTGGCCAAATCCACAAAAACTCGTTGTTTTAGTGGATAATATACGCCTAACTACACCGATCAACCGCGAGGCTCGGGTTCGATTCCCGACGGGGGCAGGCATTTGTGTGATGAACATTTAGATGACTGCATTTTCCCGGTCTGGGTGTTAATTAAATTTATTCTGGTATATATTTAAGTATTTATATGTATTAGTATCGTTGACTAACACCCATAATACAAGCATACAATTTGCTTACTTTGGGGTTAGATTCAATTTGTGTAACTTGTCCGGTAAAATTTATTTACATCGAAACACATACTGTTTATGCGACCATATCTACATGTTTTACATTGCATATTTTACGTACTCATGAGCAGTATGATAAGCAGATATCTGCCCCTTTATACTAAAAGGTATTGTACGGAGTGATGCGTTCCTTACCGTATAATTTAGGATTTTATGTCATGTAGGTAGGTATTACAACATAACACAAAAATCTGAAATTGAAAATAGAGATGACCATATTTTGAAATTTAACTAGGTACAAACTTATTGTCCGTGATTCTGTCGCAAATGAAACCTATTTATTTTGTACATTTCAATATTTTGGTGGACACTCAAAAGTACACACAGAATTTTTACGCGTATTTACAAACATACAAACATATCTTCACGTCAAGTCCCTTACGGGGTAGGCAGAGAGTATCGAGTGCCAGACCTCACGATCCTGACTTTAAAAACTTAAATTATGATACGCATCTCACTATTTAAAATGACAAGAACTTACACATTGATAATAAATAAATTGTTCTTATTATTATAAAGAAACTTATTAGTAATGCGAGAACATCTTACGACAATAAGTATACCTACTAAAAGCCCAAAGACTTTTGAGTCTATTTATCTAGAATATTAGCTTCGCTTCTTAACCGACTTGATAAAAGGTTTAATTCGACTACATATTAGACATAAAGATTATTCTGAGGTGGTCCTACCTAGATATAACTTTTATCATAACCAGACTAGTGGTTTTTGAGTCATATTTAATCGTGAAAAATTTTTTGTTTATTTTATTGACCTAATCATCATTGAGTCGTATGCTAAAATTTACATGGGACCATTTCGGAAGCATTAAATATCTTTTGAAAAAATAATTATCAAAGTTTTGGGGCCATCGAGAGAAAATATGGTCGAAGTTTTTGCGTGATTATAGAATTTCGATTTATTGAGTGAAATTAGTCAACTTTGGTGGCATTTTTACAATTTTGTACAGTGAAAGAGTACAAATGAAATAATAATGAAGAAATTAGCGTAACGTGTATTTTCTCGTTGCTGCCAAATCTCACAATATGCGCTTGAGTAATGAGGCACCGCTTTACCTAAGACCCTGACATCACTTATTGACGACTTATGACTATTTGTAATTGAATCCCGATTTTGGTAAATTTGATGGAAATTTCTACTTGCCTAATGGCAAAATGCTAACGTAAATGCCAAAACTTAACGAAAGAAAGAAAAGAATTAGGTATCTAATCGCGACGCCGTGCCTTTCCTATTTAAATAGTTTAAGTCGTAGGTATATTGCAGTTTTACTGCTCATAATTATTGGATTGAAAAATACACATCGACTACAAAACTTCTTTCCTATTTACATCAGGTTACTTCATTTAAATTTAAATACACAAGTTCTGTCTGAATAATTCTAATGCTAAACAATAATTTAACGTTCATTATTATAATTTAAATTTTAATCATAATATTCAAATCATAATTTGTAATTTCCATTTTAATAAATAATGACGTATCTCAGCGTGTTTTGTGAACTAGTAAGGTATTTTGAATGTTATTAAATATGTAAGTAGGTATGTCACTCCGGCAGCAAAGCTTAAGAAAAGACCAGAGAGTACATTTTCCTTCGTCGACGCTTGGTAAAACTTCCACCTATCCATATTCTGTTTATCTATCGCCACTAGTGATACGTAAAACAATACAAATGTTTCTTCATTTATATAGGTATATGGACACTAGAAAGAAGTATCATATACACCAAGATATATATATCATATACAACACTTAAGAGTAGATTATACTCATTTTAACCGACTACAAAAAAGGACTTCTCAATTCGACTACAAGTTTTTTTGGTGTGTTTGTTACGCAATTACTCGCGAAAATAGTCCACCGTTTTTAATAGTTATTTTTCAGAAAGATAGGTGATAGGTAATGATTCCAAGTGGGTCCGATTTTAATTATATTATGATCCTACTAGTGGTTTTTGAGTTAAATTTTCTAGCTTGTGTTGTCGACCTCAATATTACTTAAAAAGGTCGTCGAAAACGAAAACCTACTAGAAAACTACTAGTAGGATTTTGATAAAATTTATCAAGGACCACGTCGGAATTATTTGCTATCATTCGAAAAAAAAATCGCGATGTGGTACCTACCTAATAAAATAGTTGGAGTTGGTTTTTGCAGTTTTATTGCTCTTAATTATTTATCATACAAACATATCTTCACGCCTTTCCCGCAGAGAGTACCAATAACCAAATGTAACGATTCCTACAGATCTGCCTATCTTCCTCTATATTAATCACTTTTTTTTTAACACAAACAGGCTGGTTTCGGGGACTCAAGACATCACCCTTGAATGATAAGAAAGCCATTTAGTCGTGGAACCTGTTACCTACTAGGTATTACATTATTATCATAGGTTTTTTGTTGAAAGGTAAAAATATAAGCAGATTTCCTGAAACCGACAGTAGTAAATACATGTCACCTATACCTAGATACGCTGCAAATACGGCATTGCCAACATGATGCTGGGATCTTAACCATTTAGGTAGGTACGTAACTTTACTGTAACCTTACCATACCTATTCCGGTATGGAGGATACCGGGATATGGCACTGGCGAACACATTATGGTGACAGCAAAATATATCGTGTGGTAGGCACCTGTACCTACCAGGTAAAAGAATACAAGATTTTGGCACCTGCTCAGTCTGACTGCACAAATGGAATAATTCTTCTTTATTAAGGGATATGGGATCTAAGCGATAAACTGAAATGTTTCTCTTTTTTCTTAGCCTTTGATTTCATTACTATTTTGATAATTTTACTTTAGACGCGTTACTTTTATCAATATCTGCAGGTACCTACCTATATGTATGATAATTATTAACCAATTGTTTGTGTGTGTGTGTAGTATTATCTGATAATAATTTTTAAATAATAAATAAAGAAGTGCATACCTACTCACCTTGCCTACGAAA